>SZWC01024987.1:0-7500 GCA_023375785.1 Penium margaritaceum | reverse complement strand
TTGGGATAAAAAATGGCGTTTAAATATAGTTCCTGGGTTTCGGGGGCTCGAGACCGATGTTTCGACGAGTTGAGGTCCGAAAAATAATCTCGGGCTAGATTCTAGTTCGACTCTAGCCCGGATTCGGTCCATAGGCCGGATTTAAGGCAAGAGGAGTGCCGCGATGGAAGATCCATTGCGTCACTCCTCCTCCCCTCTAGTTGGCCGCTAGGTTCTTGTTCCCACGTGGATGTGCCACGTGGAACGATAGGGTTTTAGGTTGCATGTTTACAAAAATCCCCTATGACGACTACGTCTATTTGGGGCGTGCTTTGTCTCAGCCAAAAGGGCTGAGGCGACCATTCGCCCACTCTCCTTGGACTACACATTCTGAGGGCCTAATTTTTGGGTTCAGAAGTTAGTCGCAAAACGGACCATATCCGTTACAGTGGCATCAGAGCCAAAGCTTCTGCTAAAAAGAAAAATCTCTCTACTCAAAAGGACCTACGTCTCGTCCGTCCGATTGACTGACGAGGGATGGAGGCTGTCGATTTCATTTCTCTAGAACGAGATCAATGGATCGGTCCCGTACGCGCAGCCCCGTCAAGCGATGAGCCGGTAGCTCTCACTGCGAGCACTTCGCTCACCCGCTCACCCGATGAAAAAAAAAACGAACGGCCGACAGCCGGCTAGCTCTTGATTGGTCACCCGTCATTGACCCGAGAGCCCGGTGCCACCGGTCTCACTAGTTGCTTCACAACCGAGGACATCAAGAGAGGGGGGGTGGAACCCCGCACCCCTTTCCACCGGTAGAAGGGGGTGGTTCTGCCCCCTCCCTCAACCTTCAGGCGCCGGCTGCACCAGAGAAGGGAGAGATGGGGAGGAGGATGCTCTCCCCTCTCTCACTCCTCTCACGCGCTGACTGCACTAGAGAGGGAGAGAGGGAGCGGTACACCCCCTCCCTATCCTCTCAGGCGCGGACTGCGTCAGAGAGGGAGCGGTACACCTCCTCCCTCTCCTCTCAGGCGCCGACAGTGCCAGAGAGGGAGAAAGGGAGCGGTGCACCCCCCTCCCTCTCCACTCAGGCGCATACAACGCCAGAGAGGGAGAGGAGTGGCAATCGCTCCTCTCCCCCTCGCCCAAAGCGCCGATTGCACCAACGAGGAGGAGAGGGGTGAGTCCCCCTCTCCTGTTCGCCCATTGCACTGATGGCGCCCCGGGGGAGGAGACGGGCGAGCCCCCCCTCTCCCCCTCGGCCATGGCGTCAACTGCGCCAACGGGGGCGGATAGGGGGCATTGCCCCCCCCCCCCTGTCCCTCTTTCACGTGGGCCGACGGCCAAGGAGGAGGAGAGGGGGCATCTCTCACGATCCCTGCCCTCTCTTGAAGGCCGCCAGCCCGTGGGGGGGAGAAAAGGGACGAGTCCCCCTTCATCCTCTCTCACGCGGGCCAACGACCAAAGGGGGAGGAGAGGGGATGTCTGCCATCCCCCCCTCCCCCCCCCTCACGTGGCCGACGGTCCAAGGGGGGAGGAGCTGAGGTGTCGTCTCGTCACCCCCCCTCACAGGGCTGACAGCCCAAGGGGGAGGCGAGGAGGCGACCTCTTTCTCCTTCCCACCCCCTCTGACAAGGGCCGACAGCCCAAGGAGGAAGGAGGCAAGGAAGTTTCTTCAGTCCTCCCCACCACCAGAGGGCATCACCCCGCACAACGGTGCAACGCCATTGGTAACCTTTTTCCGCCCTTGGCGTTGTGTGCAAGTAGTGCAGTGGGTAGAACGAGGTGTGGAAACGTGATGGTCAAGCGTTCGATTTTACCGTATGAACGGTGGCGGGAAATCTTCTCCTAAATTTCCAAGTGTTTTGGACCCGGCCGGTTCCACATGAAATGGAGGACAGTTCCTTCGTTAAGAGTCTGTTTTGCACGCCGTCAAAACCCATTTGAAGCTCAGAACGAGTTTTGAATCTAGGTTAAGTTTACAACCTTTTCTAAAAAGGTTACAAATCTCTAAGTGCCACTAGCACTAGAGGCGAGGACGTTTTCCTCAGTTGGACTCGTGGTCTGGCCTTGTTGGTTGTGGGTTCACCGCTGTAAAAAGCGGCATGGAGCTCATTATAGGCTCAAGAATGTATTGAGAAGTTTCACAATAATTTTCTTCAATATTTTCCTGTACATGGGAAAAAGGGGAGACCGACAGTTTTCCTAACACATCACCGGGTGACGTTTGAAAGATTTCAAGCATCAAACAAAAAAGGCACTTGATGTGCCATAATTTTGTTCATTTTTCATAGATCCTCAAGTTGAGAAATTCCATGTTAAAGTTTTACAAGAACGTTCAGAACGGTGACAACGTTTGTGGCCGAACCCAAGTGTGTGGTCAAGTTGACCATGTGTTTTGATGTACAATTCTAAAAGCTCTGTTTGAGCTCTTCCGAAAATCAGTAGTTCTGATTTTCTTTTCCTTTTCCGTTCTGAAGCACAAAAAGGAGGAAAATTGACAGTTTCCCAGGTGGTGAACGGAATTCCCTTGGAAATGCTTCAATGCAAGAAATTCAGCACCGGCAGTGCCTGAATTTTTATGAATTAACCTCATAGTTTGGGGTATTTTGTGACAAAACCCGGAAGGGTTGACTGTTAACAAGTCATGGCATGGCTCAATAATGGTTGTACATGCGCTAAACATTTTTGTTTACGCAAAATGACGCCTACAACGTGCATTAGCTTACAAAACCACAATGGTGACGTGCATCGGGACGGAATCTCGATGAAGAATAATGAAAGGACCGAGCGTGCTATGACCACTCAACAACCCATCTACTCACCGCAACAATGCGAAATGTGCGAGTTGCACAAAACGAGTGCCAATTGCACGTTCATACGGGCATCGACCACATCATCGACATAAGTGTCGATTGCACTACTGGCAACAACACACGTGCTGGTTGCAGAACTTTTGACGGTGTCAAACATTGAGAAAGTGCTAGTTGCACTTTGATCACGGATGCCAAATGCATTCGTGATGCTAGTGCCGAACGCACTTTTCATGGTCTAGGAAGATGTGACCAAAACAAATGTCGATTGCATATCCACATCGGTGCCAAGTGCACCAAGGATACTGGATCAGTCATTTGTGCTTGGATTTCCGTTCAAGGAAGATGTGAGTACCGATTGTACTCAACACGCACACGATGGTGAGAATCTCCAATCAAGGGCCAATCCCACAAAATTGCCACGTGCCGGTCGCACTGGGAGCATGACCAACATCGGAGATGCAATTGTATTGTTCACGTGAGTGCCGAATGCACAATCCCCGCGAGCGTTAAATGCATGGCTGACTGGTGCATTGGTTGAATCGACACGAGTGCCTAATGCACCATTGTCAAAGGCACCGCTTGCACGATTGACAGAAGTTGCAGGTTGCACTTTATTCATGGGTGCCAAATGCACCATTCATGCGATCGCCGAACGCACTATGGCCAAGAGTTCCGACTGGACTAGCTATGCTAGTGTTGATGGTACAACACATGTTATAAGATGTGGACCGATTGCACCAATAACATGGGTATTGATCGCACCCCGTTGTATCAACTAGAAAAACTAGGCAACCGTTGCCTTGTCGTGTTAGCTTCCAATAGACCACCAAACGACTGCATAAAATCTATGCACGAAGTGGTTCTACGGGCAAGTGCGGCAAGCGCACTACTTGAAGCACCAAAAACGTCCGTTGACGTTTGCAAGGCATCTCGACGACGTCGAGGACGGTCATACTATCGAATTCTTTAAATGGAGAATCAACATGCATGTCTGGAGACAATCATGGACGACTGTGGTGATCAGATGTATGCCCGAACGGTATACAAACAACACAACGATCTTGGTCTTCATGGACAGTGACGACCATTTGAAGTTAAAAACACCACCCCGCCGATAGGATTTTGGAAAGGTACTTCCAAAAGAAGTACAAACCGGATTCGTACGGATAAATCACAGTGTGACAAGGATGATTTCCTCAAATTTGGACCATGCAAACAGTGGGCGAACTCCTCCGCATCCATAGATGGAACGTGCTACAAAAGCCCAGTCGGTTGAGCAGCAGTTCCACAACATGCACGGCTTGCATGACAATAGGAGGTGCCGGAGACAATTTTCAATGGATCATGGTATGTGATTCATGCTGTTGTACTTTAACCACGTGAAAATGGGTACACGGCATGCGTGAAAAACGTGCACGACATGCACACAAACCTTATCCACTATCTATTGGTGCGTCAATCACGACATCAAGTTAAATACACGTTGGACGGACGAATGATCACAACGGTTTTGTGACATTTGAACAAGCTGACGATATCACCCGATGTCTTGGGTGATGTGACGACACCATTTCACCAAACAAGTAGTTTGGTCAGTGCACAACGTGTGCTACGACAGTCGCATGTCCCATTGAACTACAATGTTCAAAGGCAATTGCAATCGTTTCATGACTAAGCCCGTGTTATAAACATGTCTTGAGATGTGAATCAGACCTGGTGTGTAAGCACGTCGACTTCAATCCTCAAGGATTGACATTGTGCTGCCTGTACACAGTGTGCACTGGATGTATTAGTACCTTTCGGAGGTTCTGTTCACCATAAGTCATGGCCGATGCAAACATCGGTCCATGATTCAACGTTTCAAGGATGATGCCCTTGAATAAATTCTCAATGGAGCAACCATTGACACCCTATAACTCGGTGAGTGATGGATACATGTTGTAGTACCCGACTGGTACGGACGATAAAAATGTACATGAGTGTACTCACAACCCTGTTCAGAAGACAAGGATTATTTTCAATTGGGGTTGTAGATGCGCCAGAAAGGGGCGGAGACTCTTCGATGGGTCCTCAACGATGTGAGATGCCACAGTGCGGTGGTCGAAGAACGCAAGAATCAATTATGGCGTATGACAAGATTGACCGAATGTCGGATGTGAACAAATTTGAAGGCGACACCTTCAGTCTACTATCACTCGATGAGTGAACATGTCATGGAAATCGATAGAGAAAAGCACTTGAACCGATGTCGGTGACATGAGTTCACCCACAGTTCTGTGAAAATTCCATTTCAAAGAAAACAAGGGACAATCCTTTTCTACTAATGGAGTTCCAGAGTTCTATGACGATCTCATAGTTTTCTATAAACCAACTACGACATAGTTGGGATCACGAAAGGTCTGGGTTTTGTGTCTAAAGCTTATGACCATGGAAACGACCTATAAGACTATAGCTTTATGCTAACAGTGTGTTAGCATCTACATCTTGGTGGTCCGAACGACCACATAACGAGTCATAATCATTATTGAAACAAAATAACGGCCAGTGTGTCGTAACCAATTGTTCATGTGAAAGGACTCTTCAAGATGGACCTTGAGAAACGATGTTTCTCATCAGATTCTTTCGATGTTTTAAGAAACGCCTCAAAGTTGATGGCATCGTGACATGATACACTAGTCGTGTACATCATTAGCTTCAAACATCATGCGGATGGATTCTGATCATGCCAAAGATATGGTATAGCACCGCCTATGCAATATCGATGTGCAAAGTCAATCCAACATCCGATTTGTTGGAACCCAACCCATCTTCGAGAGAGATCATAATGACTACTATATAGTCGAACCATGCTTCACTGACCGAAAAGATTATGGTGAAGTGACTCAAGCCAATTGGTTTTGGGGATGGTTTAGTTGATGTACATTGCCGAATGCAAGTACAATATGTTCTTGGATGTCGCTGCGGTGATATCCAGGATTCAAGTGGTTTGTCAGATGTCTTTGATAAGGGCGATACCCTCTATAAGTGCCTCGGACACGGCATGTGTGTGCCAGATGACCAATGCCGCCTCCTTCAAAGATGAGTGCAATCTTTGAAAGGAAAAAAAAGTGTGCTCAGCAACCATGTCTTAGGACCTTGGTGCCTCCCAACCCTAAGATAAAGCTCGCATGCAAGTAGCATGGGCTTAGTAGAGCTTGGTTGAGTTCAGCCAACCAATCCACGGGTGGTGAAAGAGGTCTAGTAGACCTACGCGTGGTCATGAACACGTGGTTGCAAACCGAGAGGACTAATGTCCAGATCTCGGATTGCACTTATTGACAATGTTGCAGGGAGGTACCACCTTGGCAACAACCCCTTGGAATAGATCATGTCCCAACGACATGGGAAGTGTTGTGTGGACCTGGACGGTTTCCGCGAGGATGCCCGGTTAATTGGTCGCAGGGGCGCTCCTTGCAAAGGGGGAGGAGGCGTCACCACAACTGTTTGCTCAACACGTGGGAAAATTTATTCCATGTACCCTCTTCCAAACTGGCAAGACATTGTTGACAATGTACGTCCTAAAAGGGATCGGCCATGCCACCGATACACACGTGTGATGAGTCTTTGGTGGAGACTCACCAACACTTGTGAAGAACGTACAAGGATTGTACGTGTGTCATCTTGGTAAGAGCCAAGGATCACGCGGTCAACACGCGATGTTGTACGCTAATGACCAAAATCACAAAAACCACAAGTGTGTGGTTGATTGTGCGTGAACGTGACGCAATCGTGTTGCGGATGACAAGAGTTCACACGTTTGATCTTGTTAACAAATCTTGTTGCATGGTTTGCATCATGAAGTACGCAATGATCAAAGCTCCGTGAGCAAAGACGAACCGGCACGGTTTGAAGCAAAAGGGGACAAATGTACTGTACGAGCCATTTTTAGGAAAACAATGGTGTTACAATATAGTTCCCGAGTTTCGGGGGCTCGAGACCGATGTCTCGACGAGTTGAGGCCCAGAAAATAATCTCGGGCTAGAGTCTAGTTTGACTCTAGTCCGGATTCGGTCCATAGGCCGGATTCAAGGCAAGAGGAGTGCCGCGATGGAAGATCCATCGCGTCACTCCTCCTCCCCTCTGGTTGGCCGCTAGGTTCATGTTCCCACGTGGATGTGCCACGTGGAACGATAGGGATTTAGGTTGTATGTTTACAAAAATGCCCTATGACGACTATGTCCATTTGTGGCGTGCTTTGTCTCAGCCAAAAGGGTTGAGGCGACCATTCGCCCACTCTCCTTGGACTACACATTCTGAGGGCCTAAGTTTTGGGTTCAGAAGTTAGTCGCAAAACGAACCACATCCGTTACACAATGGCCTTGCAAGAAACTCTTTTTGATACTTTTACATCGGTCAGATTCGTTGAATGCCTGTAGCTTTAGATGCATGGGTACACTCTCTTTAGCGTGATGTGGAACAATTTTAGCATGCTTGTATTGTTCACAGTTTCATGTTTGGGTTAGCAACCGATCTCTGCTTTATCCGTGAGCACATTGCGCATGATGTGTTGATGGGGCTCGTTTCACCATGTGAGCTAAAAACCCCGCCACACATCATTGACTACTATAATCCTTGGTCTGAAATGCGAGCTTCTATCTGTGGTGTCCATCGCATCACTTGCACTCTCTCTCTCTCTCTCTCTCTCTCTCTCTCTCTCTCTTGCTCTCTCTCT
>SZWC01024986.1:22494-36075 GCA_023375785.1 Penium margaritaceum | reverse complement strand
ACCACCCCCACCACCATCACCCCCACCACCATCTCCACCTTCACCATCACCCCCAGCACCATCTCCACCTTCTCCATCACCCTCACCACCACCATCCCCTCCACCCTCACCACTCACAGAATCACTGCCACCTCCATCATTACAACCTCCCGCACCACAGTCAGCCTTCCCAGTATCTGCACCTCCTCCATCTCCCTCACCATCACACTCGCCACCCCCACCTGCTCCACCACCATCAACACCAACATCTCTGCCACCACCATTCATGTCTCCATTCCCAGCATCACCACCTCCCCAACCATCACCACCTCCATCACCACCACCACCCTTTCCACTATATGTACCTCCTACATTTTCCCCACCATCAGACTCTCCACCACAACCTCCTCTGCCACCATCAATAACACCAACATCTCCACCACCACCATTCCCCTCTCCACTCCCAACTTCAGCACCTCCGCCACCACCATCAACCTCTCCAATATCTGCAACTCCAGCTCCCCCACCATCGAACTCTCCACCACCACCTTCTCCACCACCATCAACAACACCAACATCTCCGCCACCGCCATTTTCCTCTCCACTTGCAGCATCACCACCTCTCCCACCCTCACCACCTCTAGCACCACCGCCACCATCTCCACTATCTGCAGCTTCTCCATCTCTCCCACCATCATACTCTCCACCACCACCTTCAACATCAACATATCCACCACCATCATTTTCATCTCCACAGCCAACACCATCACCACCTCTGTCACTACCACCATCCTCCCCACAATCTGCACCTCCTCAATCTTTTCCACCATCACCTTCTCCACTCCTAGTTTCACAACCTCCTCCACCATCACCACCTCTGCCACGACCACCACCACCACCACCACCACCACGACCACCACCACCACCACCACCACCTCCTCCACTACCTTCACCTTCTCCATCTCCCCCACCATCAAACTCTCCACCTCCACCTTCTCCGCCACCTTCAGCAACACCAACATCTCCACCACCACCATTTCCCTCCCCTCTCCCACTTTCATCACCTCCCCCACCATCACCTCCTCTTTCACCACCACCACCACCCTCTCCACCACTCACAGCTTCTCCATCACCCCCGCCATCATACTCTCCACTGCCACCTTTTCCACCACCAACATCTCCAGTACCACCATTTCCCTCTCCACTTACAGCGTCACCATCTCCCCCACCATCACCACCTCCACCATCACCTTCTCCAATGCCATCAACAACACCAACATCCCCGCCACCACCATCTCCCTTTCCAATCCCTGCATCACCACCTACCCCACCATCACCACCTCCGTTACCACCACCGTCCTCCCCACAATTTGCACCTCCTCAATCTCCTCCACCACCTTCAATAGCGCCAACATCTCCACCACCACCATCACCCTCTCCAGTCCCAGCATCACTGCCTCCTCCAACATCTTTGCCTCCACCATTTGCACCACCACAAACCCCACCATCAGGAGTCCCTCTGACATATTCCTCACCACCACAATCTCCTCCACCACCACCTTCCTCACCACCACCTTACTCACCACCACCTTCCTCACCACCATTACTAACACCAACATCTTTGCCACCACCATCACCTCCACCATTATCGCTGTTGGCGCCATCACCACCACAGCCAGCATCACCACTCCCTCCTCCTCAGCCATCATCATCCCCCTCACCATCTTCTTCAGCACCACCTTCGCTGCCATCACCAATACCATCACCATCTAGCCCGCCCCCAGCAGCAAAGTGACCACCACCATCTACTGGCCGCCCTACCCCAAACCGTCCTTCACCAGCTCTTGTCCGCCTGATAGGATGTCGCACTGGGGTGCAGAACCGTAGAGCATGCAAGTGCAAGGTGCCTTGGAGCCTCTGCCAGTACCTCCATGCTTGCAAAAGCTGGATCTGTGTTTGTGCCTTCCACCAGTATGGACATGCACGACGCGATGCCACTTCTGGAAGGCTCTTCAGGTGCTCCAACCAGCCTGGAGATTTTGCGCTTTAGGGTGGTATCAATGTGAGGTGCAGGCCCATGTACTTGGGCGGCATCTGGCTGCCATTGCAGATGCAGTGGAGGCCAGGTTCTGATAGGTGTATTTTGTCTGGTATGCACCGACCTGAGATTGGGGCATGCTCCTGAAAACAAGAGACCTTCAAATTTTCTGGAAATAGGTAGTGGACGTTGTTCGGATTTCAACCAAGCATGTAAACTTGTTGCTAAAAAGGAAAGGAAACAATGTTAATTCCCAGAATACAGTGGAGAAGCAGCCTTGATGACATAGGTCAACGTATTCAATCATGCCAACAGCCCAGATACATATAATTGTATAATGGCAGCTGTGCTGCTTCCCAGTTATTCTATTTCTTGCCATGGAACATGTTCTCATGGGCCTCCACAAGGTTCTGTACGTGATCTTCCCGTGAGTCATCCAATAAAAACTGTCTGGGAGCTCTTCAATCACTAAATTTGCAAGGTTGCAAGCCTCACTCAGGTCTGATGTGGAAAAACATTTGTACTTGCACATGTTGCAGTGGGAACTGCGGTGTTTCACACCTTGTACCTGGAGTTATGCCAAAATGATGGAATCTGGGGCAGCCCTCAGAGAGGTGATCAGGCTCACCAAGAGCCGCCTTGGCAGGACCAACTGTTTGTGAGAGGGAGTTGTAGGTTGCACAGACAGAAATTACGGAAGCGAATCTAGGTCTGCAGAGAACGCGAATGTCTGAATCGACTCTTGAGGGAGAAAGTAAATTAGCACAGCTTTCTAACAAGCCTAAGTACGCCTCATTTGGCACATGGAACTGGAAGAACCACTCTGTCAAAGTTCACCTCCTAGCACACTCCTAGCCTAGCGGGATGAGCGGCAGTCACACTCTCACACAAGAGAATTACCATCCCTGCCATGTGCACAACCCATAATCTTGGTGGGGACCTTCCTTGAAGCTCCCTGAAGGTCCTCCTGCCACCTTTCTACCCTGAAGGCCGCTCCAAACCTCCTTGGCCAATAATTGTGGCCGTCATTGGTGCTGGTAGTGCAGGAGCCATCCCTTGAACCGGACCCATCGCCACCAAACCTTGAAAATCCATATCTCCCTCAAACGGACTCCGAATCGAGTTCCGTAAAGTGAAACAGAACCAGCAAAACATCCTCTATTCACTTTTGTGACCTGATGATTTTTATCGAGCAACCCACTTTGGTCACTTTTTTTTGGCACCCCATATCCAACATTCTCCCACTTTGTGAGAATAAAAATCACACAAGTCCGCACTGTCCCCTCAGCTGCTGAAAGCGGTGCGCTGCCAGCGGCTTGGTCAGGAAGTCTGCCAGCATCATGCTTGAAGGGCAGAACTTGATCTGCACCACCTGCTTCGCCACGAGCTCGTGGATGAAGTGGTACCGCAGGTCGATGTGCTTGGTGCGGGCATGAAACTCGGCGTTCTTGGTCAGAGCAATGGCGCTCATGTTGTCACAGTAGATGGTGGTCGCTGTGGTCTGCTGCTGTCCAAGGCTTGCTAGCAGCTCACGCAGCCACACGGCTTCCTTTGCTGCTTCACTCAGGGCGATGTACTCTGCTTCGGTGGNAACCCACTGGTCGACCTCCTTGTGTCCAGGTCACCTCCCCAATCTGCGTCACTGTAGCCGATGAGGATGGGGCTGTTGTTGCCGTTGAAGGTGAGGCAAAGGCTGCTGCTGCTGTCGAGGTAGCGCAGCACGCGCTTGACCGCCTCCCAATGCGGCACGCCCGGATTCGCGCAAAACTTGCTGAGAACTCCCACTGCTTGGCTGATGTCGAGGCGCGTGCCGACTGCTGCGTACATGAGGCTCCCAACTGCTGCTTGGTACGGCACTGGTTCCATGCGGCTGCTCTCTTGCATGCCGTGGGGAGTCTGCGTCATGCTCAGCTTCGCTCCCACTTCCAGTGGTGTTGTGACCTTGCGCGCTCCTGCCATGTTGAAGCGCTTGACTATGTCGCTCACGTACGTGCTCTGCGACAACTCCAAAGTCTGCTGCTGCCGGTCGCGCTTGACCTGAAGGCCAAGGTAGTAACTGAGCTCTCCCATGTCTTTCATGTCAAACCTGGCAGCAAGGGACTGCTTCACATCGTCCAAAAGAGACTTGGAGTCAGATGCAATGAGCAGATCATCAACATACAGCAAGATGATGACCTGGCTTGCCTCTTGAGTGCACCCATAGACTGCATGATCAGCTTCACTACGCACAAAGCCAAGGCCAGCCAGCTGCTCATCCATCTTGTGGTACCATGCTCGTGGTGCTTGCTTCAGGCCGTAGAGGGCCTTCACAAGCTTGCACACCAAATCCGCCTTTCCCTCCACCACATACCCCTCCGGCTGCTCCATGTACACATCCTCCTCGAGGTCACCATTCAGAAATGCACAAGTCACATCCATTTGGTGCACCTCCTAGTCCATAGCAGCAGCAAGAGCGAGGATCGCTCGGATGGATGGGAACTTCGCGACAGGTGCAAATGTCTCATTGTAATCCACACCCTCAGTCTGCGCATACCCCTTTGCAACCAGCCTTGCTTTGTACCTGAGCACCTTACCATCCGCACCACGCTTGCGCCTGAAGATCCACCGGCATCCAATCACCCGGCTGCCGCGTGGAGCCTCCTTGAGAGTCCAGGTGCCGTTCTTCATGAGCGCACCATACTCCTCATCTGCTGCGGCATGCCAATCTGCCGCCTCGGCGCTGCGCATGGCTTCAGCGAATGTGGCTGGGTCATTGGTGACTGTGAGGAAGAGAAGCTCGAGGTCAGACGACTCCGTTGGTGGTGGAACGGTGCACAGGTTCACCAGCTCCTCCAGTGGCCTCTGTTTGTTTGCGAGGCGCTCGGATCGCCTCAGCGGCTCCCCACTGTCCTTTGCACCTTTGTTGAGGTGTGCAGACCGTCGTGGCAGCTGCTGTGCGTTGCTTTGCTGCTCCTCCTCATCAGATTCTGCTGCCAGCTCCTTCTCCTTCTCAGCTCCCTCAACCTCCTTGTCGTTGCCGCTGTCACCGTCATCTTCCGCACCGCCCTCGTCTGCTACCGGTACTTCTCCCACTTCAGGTACAAGTGCGGGAGCAAGTGGAAAAGCAGTCATAGGGCTCCAAGTCCAGCCCTTCACGTCCTCTTGAAAGACGACGTCGCGGCTGCGGATGATCTTGCGAGCAGCGAGGTTGTAGAGGCGGTATCCCATGTGTCGTAGCTGAGGAAGGCGGCCTTCACCGACTTTGCATCCAGCTTGTTACGGCTGCCGGCAGGCACGTGCACGAATGCGCAACACCCGAAGACTTTCAGATGCGACACTGTTGGCTTGCGTCCCGTCCACGCCTCCTCCGGTGTCATCAGCGGCACCGCGCGCGTGGGACTCCGGTTTTTCAGGTACACGGCAGTGTTGACCGCTTCCGCCCAGAAGGTTGGCGGGAGCTCCGCGTCTTGGAGCATGCTACAAACACGCTCCATGAGTGTGCGGTTTGTGCGTTCAGCCACGCCGTTCAGCTGCGGTGTTCCTGCTGGGGTGACCTCGTGCTTGATCCCGCGACGCTTGAGGAAGGTGCGGAACTCGTTGGAGAGGTACTCTCCTCCACCATCGGTGCGAAGCACCTTCAACCNCAAAGCACTCATCCTTTCCAGCCAGGAATGACACCCACGTCTTCCTCGACTTGTCATCAATGAACGTGACAAAGTACAACTTGCCGGACAAGGATTGTGATGGCATGGGACCACACAAATCAGAGTGAACGAGTGAGAGAAGCTCAGCCGCGCCCTTCCCTTCCCCCGTGAAAGGAGAGCGGGCTTGCTTCCCTTCAATGCAGCTCTCACAAGCCGATGCACCAGGCTGCTTCACCCCCTTGAGCTCCAGGCCGCGGACCATCTGCTGCATGGAGATGATGGCGCCAAAGCCGAGGTGACCGAGCCGGCGGTGCCACAGGCCGATGTCGTGTTTTCCCTCTTTCGCCGCCAACGATGAGTCGGCTTCCTTCTCCGATGCCACATAGAAGCGGTAAAGACCGTCCTCCTTGTTTGCTTTTGCAAGCACCCGGCCTGCACGGGCAGAGATGGTGCAGCCACCATTCTCAAAGCAAACCTGCATGCCTTCGGAGATGAGAGATGAGATAGAGAGGAGGTTAGCTGCCAGCCCCGGAACATGGAGCACCCCCTTCACACGACGTTCCACGTGCTTACCCTCAACGGAAGCACAAAACACAATCTCACCCTCCCCAACCGCCATTTGCACATGGTTGTCCCCCATGTACACCCGACGAGGCTCAATGACGGTGTAGACAACGAACCACTCCCGGCGACACGTCATGTGCCGTGTGGCTCCCGAGTCGATGATCCAGAACAGGGCGGTGTTGTCGGAGACGTGCAGAACCCAGATGGTTGTCACGAATCCACTCTCCCAATCTGCAGCGTTCGCGGAAGCGTCGGACTGTTTTCCCACTCCCACTCCAGCCGCAAGGTCCGCCTTCTTCTTCCGGCATTCGCGCGCCCAATGGCCCGGCTTCTTGCATTAGTGGCAGTTCCCCTTCTTCTTTCCTCCTCCGCCGTTGCTCCTGGTTGATGTAGCACCGCCCCCATGACCAAAGTTGGTGATGAGAGCGACGTCCAGTCCGCTTCCGCCCTCCTCTCCCTTGCGCCGCTCCTCCTCAAAGAGCAGGCTCTCCTCCACATCGTTGAGGGAGAGCTTGTCGCTGCGCTGGTCCAGGGCAACAATGAGAGGAGTGTAGCTGCTAGGAAGGCCAGAGAGGATGGTTAGCATGAGCACACGCTCCTTGACAGGGTCCTCAATCGCAGCAAGCTGGTCAGAGAGAGACTTCACCATGTTGATGTAGTCAATCATGGATCCGGACTCATCCATCTTCACAGTGTGAAAGCGACGACGCAGCTGCATGTTCATGAGGATGGACTTGGAAGCATAAGTAGACTCAAGCTTTTTCCAAACCTCCTTTGGCGTGAGGATGCCACGGACGAGGAGTTGCTGCCGTTCAGTGAGGTGGAGGTAGATGGTTGCGAGGGTGCGGTCACGCTTCTCGCGGTAGGTACGGGCCTCGACAGGGGATAGGGAGCTTTCTTCTGGTTCCTTCTCCTTCTCATCCACCTGGCTCCAAAGACCCTTCTCCATCAGCACCATCTTCATGTTGTTGCTCCAGTTGAAGAAGTTCTTGCCTTCGAACTTGGCGATGTTGACGCCGGCCACCACAGAAGCGGATGTCGCCATGGTAGTGCAACGTTCAGCCCACAAACGGCTCTCTCACACAAGAGGGTGCAAGGAATGCCTCAAGGATGAGACAAAGCCTTTTTCTAGTTCTGATACCACTGATGAAATCTGGGGCAGCCCTCAGAGAGGTGATCAGGCTCACCAAGAGCCGCCTTGGCAGGACCAACTGTTTGTGAGAGGGAGTTGTAGGTTGCACAGACAGAAATTCCGGAAGTGAATGTAGGTCTGCAGAGAACGCGAATGTCTGAATCGACTCTTGATGGAGAAAGTAAATTAGCACAGCTTTCTAACAACCCTAAGTACGCCTCATTTGGCACATGGAGCTGGAAGAACCACTCTGTCAAAGTTCACCTCCTAGCACACTCCTAGCCTAGCGGGATGAGCGGCAGTCACACTCTCACACAAGAGAATTACCATCCCTGCCATGTGCACAACCAATAATCTTGGTGGGGACCTTCTTTGAAGCTCCCTGAAGGTCCTCCTGCCGCCTTTCTATCCTGAAGGCCGCTCCATACCTCCTTGGCCAATAATTGTGGCCGTCATTGGTGCTGGTAGTGCAGGAGCCATCACTTGAACCAGACCCATCGCCACCAAACCTTGAAAATCCATATCTCCCTCAAACGGACTCCGAATTGAGTTCCGTAAAGTGCTACAGAACCAGAAAATCATCCTCTATTCACTTTTGTGACCTGATGATTTTTATCGAGCAACCCACTTTGGTCACTTTTTTTTTGCACCCCATATCCAACAAAAAATGCATCATGGCATTTTATAGAAGAAATGTCCGACGGCCAAATCATCACTGCAGTCGCTTTGTCATTTGACTTGGATTTCCAGCAATGTGATCCAACTGGATTCAGTGTGGTTGGTCACACGCATGCCCCATACACATGTGCTCTTCTACTCATGTTAGCCAGTGAAACAGGTGAAATGGAGAAATGTAGAGGAATGTTTTGACTAGCCAGGAAGAATGGTGCTGACATCTATGTCAATCATGTGCACCAATAGAGCATAGGCATGCACCAGCTCCACCTGAACCATCTGGCCCACATAGCTGAACCAAAGCTAGTCGCACAGGATAATGAGAGAACTTAGGAAAAGGGTTAGGTCATGTGTAACACTTAGTCTGGATCTTGATCGTGTTTAATTCCATGAATCCTACCCAAAAATAGGTTCTCCAGTGTATATCTCTTTGTGCATGACTGACTGAAACACACCACTGCTTGCAAGAATGTCACTTGTGCTTCATATTGAAGAAACATCGCAATGGAGATACAGGCAGAACAGGATTTTATGATTCTTTCCAAGTTGGTAGTGCACACCAGAAATACATGCTTCCTCCCAAGCTAGGACATGGATTTCTTACCCAAAAGAAGCATGAACCTTCATTGTAATATGTGCTGCATGCATGGCCACTATTAGCTGGCCCGAGCATGAACAGGGAATGAATTGCACTCAATTCAAGCCTACAATGGAGCCTGCCAGGAGAGCAAGACTGATTCTCACAGCAGCATCCATTTTTTCAGCCTGCTGAATACTGAGATATCTGCAGAAGGCTAACAGAAAACCTGATGCCAATCCTGATGTCAATCCTTATGTCAACATGATGTCAACCTGATGTCAATCTGACGTGGTGGTGACTAAATGAATGACTGAGACCATGAGACAGATGTGACGTGTAGTATACTAGCTTCCCAACATAAAGAAAAATCCACAGTCTTGAGAATCTTGTTCTCGCATAAAGTTACAGGCATGGACCCTTATGGAACTGCAACCGGGAGGTTTTTGGATGGAGCCCCTAGGCTAGGAATGCACAAACCTAGCTGAAACTAAAGAATGTCTTTGGTAACATATTGGGAGACCGATTCAAGCCTAGTTACCTCATTTTGTGCACGAACTGAAGTATCTCCTTGACCCACCCTATTGCCTTCATGCCAATATATAAGACAAGAAGGTTGTTCATGGACATTAGGACCTAAAAAGATATCGTTTGTGTAACATGGAGGATAAGAGAGAGATCAGCCTCTCTGATGCAGCCACCCTTCCTGATCCTGGACCAAAACACGTTGTTCTAACAGTGCAACGACTGCTTAAGACAGGTACAACCTCTTTTTGATGGAAGAAGAAAGCTTTTTCCATCCTCAAGACTTGGTTTCTGCATCACGTCTATGCCCCAATCAAACAACCTTGTGGAGAAATCCATCGTTGATATCCGTGTGATGGAAACATTAGTCATGGTGGGCAGCCGGGTCAAGGAGATCATTTTTTGTCAACCCAAAGGAACACAGGGGAATGTGGTAATCAAGTGTTTACCCTGCACTTGTTAATAGACCTTCCCAACCAACAGGCATTGTAGCATTCCAAATGATCCATTTGGCTTCTCCTCTCAGCAGGAGAATCCATATTGTCTAATTTCACCCAGCTCCGCTGTTCACTTGATCTCTTCCCATGTACCCAAGGGAGAAATTGAATAACTAAGAGATGGTTTGCTGCACCAGAACATCAAGCTCCTCTCCCACCAACTCTACCCCAAACATTTCATTCAAATAGGAGCCAGCCCGTTCCGCAATGGTTGGATCAAGCACGCTCTCTCCAGAGATTGCACAATTGTATTAGGAAGGGGGTCTCAGAAAATACTCAAACTGGCTGCGTTGCATGCAGAAAGAAGCCAGGTATAGAGATTGGATGGTTGGGTTGACACTCCAGCATGCAATTATTCACGGACCAAAACCCCAACGTCTTGTTCTGTGCATTTTTTGGTGGCATTCACCACCACCAATACGTGCAAAGAATTGCCTTTTCCCCAGGTGCAGGACCATCAATGAGCCTTCTCAGAACATTTCGTTCTGATTAGGATGGGGAGAAAATTTGCAAAGTACAACTGGTGGTACAACAAGCAAACCAACACTAGGCACTACCGCCAGACGTGCGACGTGTGTCAAAGTCGTAATGTGAGATGGACAAGCCTTTGGGTTTCACTTTATGACAACAATGGTCACCAATGACAGAAAAGGTCAGCTGTCACTCAACAACGTCGCTGGACAACATGTCGTCCCCTCCTCCATCAGAAGCGATAGACATGGGAGGTTCACGAGGAAAGTTTTACAAGAACTCCTGACTCTCTACAATGTAAGGATTCATCTATCGATGGCCTTCAATCCTCAAACTGACAGGCAGACTGGTCGCACCAGTTTGACACCTAATCAGTTGTTCCAAACGCTGTGCAAGAAACATGGCACTGACTCGGCGGTCAAGTTGCCAAGTGCCAAGCTTGCACAGAACTTTGCAGCGACTTCCGCAGCGACACGGAACATTCCATTCGTGGTTTGTGACAGACTTCATGCAACTCCATCAAGTTTGCAGAGTTTGAGCAATGTACAAACAGCAGAAATCCAGCAGTGAGGATTCTAAAGCAACTTAGATGAGACTCGCCGTGTGCTTGCAAGGAACCAAGCACCAATTAAGTGAGCGACCAGCAAGCATCAGAAAGACACCCAGTTCCACATCAGTGTTTGTGTCTGTCTCAGCTCGGCGAACTTGAGATTGCAAGGACAGGATTCTGGGAAGCTCAAACCTAACTGGTTGAGGCCGTTGTCAATCAAAGAAGTACAAACACCCACCTTCACAAAGCTCCACCTCCTTGGCAGCATGGCTATCCACCCTGTGTTCCAAATCTGCTGACTTTAACTCTATGAGGATCCAAGCGAGCACTTGGCTGGCAGAGACATGCCTCCGCCACCACGTGTGGAAGCAGAGGAGGGCACAAAGGACGCAGTCAAAGACATCTTGGACTCTGCCGAAAACAAAACGTGATGGAGTTTCTCTTCAAGTGGCAGGCTACAACGTACCACAAAATAGCTGGGAGCCCTACGACAACGTACGGGATGTCCATGAGCAGATTGACGGATGTTTTAGCGAACATCAACCTATGGCTCATAGTAGTGCATTAGGACTTCACTACTAAAATGGGGACAGATGTAACCTCCCTAACGTACAACGAGTCCTAAACCTCTGTGCATGGACAGAATTTCCTTACTTTTATGGCCCACCTTGTGTCAACCTCTGGATGTTCACGCAGTTCGGATAAGGGTATTTTTATTACGTCCGTGACAGACACAAACTCCGTGCATGGATATTTCTGTCATTGCATTCGTGGCCCACCACGCGTCAACCTTGTGATTGCTACACCAATCAGCTGACAAAGTTTTGGACACCTGCCCCAACCTCCGGTGTTCCGTTCCAGAAGGTTCCGACAAGTTTGACCACTTTTCCAACGGATCCACACACATCTCAAAACTGCATAATTTTTTTATACCATCTGGTCAACTTCTCAACAGCTGTGGAGTTTTCAAAAGACGTGCCTCGTCTTTCTCAAAATGCCCCAACTTCTTGGCAGAGTTTCTTAAAGTGACTACTCACGATTTGGTGTCGCATGCATTGCTTGAGTTTAAGCTCCCAAGTTCCCAAGCTTGCATCGTGCTGTTTTCCGCTATTGTATATGTGCTCAACGATTCTGACACTTGTCATTGAAGTACACTTATTGCTAACAAAAAAGGGCGCTTTTGCACTTCGACATATCCGACTTGGGGAAATGTTCCATCAACCGTTGAATCACAATTTTTCTTCCAGATATCCGATCACTTGCAATTTCCCCAAGCAAAAACATACACATGAAAAAAAGGGCTGGAGTCTAAACTCCCCCTTTGTTGAAAGGGAATCTCCCAGGCCCCGCTACAGCGGGTCCTGGGAAGTATCCGAACCTTTATAAAACCCATAACCCCTGAATTTTATGAGGGGGGTGTAAGGGAAGTTCTTTTTTTATTTAATGATTTTGAGGCACCTCTTTGGTATGAGGCAAAAATACCGTGGGTCAATGCCCTAGAGGTAAAATACAAAAAACAAGCTGGTATGCCAAGTATGGGGGCACACTATTTGTCCAATTGAAAAATTATCCACTTGTCCAAATACCTCGAATCGTCTTCTGCTGTGTACCTCATCCCAGTTAGCTATCTACGTTCACCTTGGCACAGTACTTTGTATCAGAACGTAGTGCCACTTGATGGACAGCCGACGCATTCACTACAGAGTGACAGTCTCCGCTCTGTCGTACTCCTGATGCCAGGCCATCGTCAGCCTCCTCAAGCTTCCCCGTTGCTTTCGCACACTCTTCTGCACACACATTTTATGCTCCTTGCCTGCTCTACCAGCATGACCAGATTTCTGACTGCTGCTGCCGGCGGCTTGGTGGGAGCAACGAGTACACATTCGAGCACAAGAGATGCAGCTGAACAGGCCGCAGCTGCTCATGATGCAAAGCAGCCACAACACCAACAGCTACAACATTGTGGGTTGCGTCGATATCCGTATCTGCCTCAGAAGCGGCTGTTGCATGAGCGGAGGTTGCTACCACCTTGGCTGCAGCAGGCACCAAATGAGCCCCACCTGTTGCAGCTGCAAGGCGAGCAAACTGTCGCAGGCACCAGTAAATAAGCAGTGCGCGGCCCTGTCGTAAAAATTAGCCGACCACGTTCCTGTGCAGGTTGCAAGTACAGATACTTGGTTCAGCAGTTGATTCCATGAATAGTTCTGCTCTGGATGTGAAAGATATCTGGTTCAACGTTGAAAAAAAAAAACGCTCAAAATGCAGTCATGGTTCATGTAGACCAGGTTAGCTTTACCTGCCGTGAAATTGTCCATGGTAGCAAACAAAAACCCTCTTCCTGGTGATGCCGACTGTTGTACCAGCAGCCTCGACCACCGCAGTACCATCAGCAGTTGCTGCAGTTATGTCAAATCATAAGAAGTTGCTGCAGTTGTGTCAAATCATAAGAAGTTGCTGCAGTTGTGTCAAATCATAAGAAGTTGCTGCAGTTGTGTCAAATCATAAGAAGTTGCTGCAGTTGTGTCAAATCATAAGAAGTTGCTGCAGTTGTGTCAAATCATCAGAAGACTACACCAATGGCTACCGGTGTCCTTCCCCCTCCTTCCAAAGCCTTTTCTTGCAGAAGACCCTCTTTTCTCATTCTTTTTCCAAAGCTTCCTCTGTGTCTTCCTTTTGCCCTGGGGTTTCATGGAAAATGGTTGCGTGTTAGGCCATGGCATGGCCAAATCGTACAGGTCTCCATCAGTCCCACATGTCCACATGGGCGTTTGAATATTCTCCTTTGAAAAGGCTTCTTCTTTTTCTTTTTGGTTGTACCACCCACTGGTGGATGTAAGAGGTTGGACAAACTCGTCGCAGAGTTTCTTGCTCATATGCGCTAGGCCCATGTAGGTTCTTGGGCAGCAGAGGAAGATCTTTCCGGAACCCCCCCCCCCCCCCCCCCCCCCCC
>SZWC01024985.1:0-19740 GCA_023375785.1 Penium margaritaceum | reverse complement strand
TTGCTGTTGCTGCTAGTGAATGCTGTGTGTGTTGTTGCTGCTAGTGAATGCTGTGTGTGCTGTTGCTGCTAGTGAATGCTGTGTATGCCGTTGCTGCTAGTGCATGCTGTCTGTGCTGTTGCTGCTAATGAATGCTGTGTGTGCTGTTGCTGCTGCTAGTGAATGCTGTTTGTGCTGTTGCTGCTAGTGCATGCTGTGTGTGCTGTTGCTGCTAGTGAACGCTGTGTATGCTGTTGCTGCTAGCGAATGCTGTGTGTGCTGTTGCTGCTGGTGAATGCTGTGTGTGCTGTTGCTGCTGGTGAATGCAGTGTATGCTGTTGCTGCTGGTGAATGCTGTGTGTGCTGTTGCTGCTGGTGAATGCTGTGTATGCTGTTGCTGCTAGTGAATGCTGTGTATGCTGTTGCTGCTGGTGCATGCTGTGTGTGCTGTTGCTGCTGGTGTATGCAGGCATACAGCCATCCAGAAGCCACACTAGCCTGGCCTTTGGCGGATGTGGCTTTGCCCCCATCAGAAGGACTGAAACACAAACCGCTCCGCTTCACAGCGTCTTCACCACAATGGATTTCCTCAGCTAGCCTGATGACGTCCCCAGCCAGAGCGAAGCAATCCTCTCGGATTCAATCCAAGCACTAGTCGTAGAGGAAAAGAGTCTTCTAGACTTTGTCTGCACTGAAATACGTCGCTGATTGGTCCCACCCTCATCCGCCTTGGAACGCGTAACGCGTTGCAGCAGCGTCGCATCAGCCCCCGCCCATTCGTGAACCCGCCATGCAGGCGGTAGCCGCCGCCGTCGCTGCAGCCACCACCATCAACACCACCACCATCAACACCGCCACCAGCAGCTGGACACCTCTGCCGTTGCAGGCTTGAGGATCTGAACCTGCTAGGTTAAGACGTTCTGCAAAAAGTTTGAGGAGACCCTTACTGTGCACCCACCAGACGTGGCGCCATTGCCGACAGCAGCCATGGGTCTCGATGCACCCGCGGCACGATCGCTCCTCCTCTGCGCGGCGATGCTCTCTGCGGGCTTGCGGATCTGAATCTGCGCCCACCGATTCTGAAACCTGATGCTGCTGCTGCTACTTCTGCCGCCGCAGGAAGCGGCTGATGACGCGAGCCTCGCACTCTCCGCCGCCGCCGCTGCTGCAGACGCAGCTGCGCGGGTGACTGCCAGGGTCCCCTGGATCTGCATGGAGGCGGGTGGGAGGGCTGGCGGCGAAAGGGAGTGCTAACGGTGTGGCGGGAATCTAGCAGCACGGTCCAGCGTTGCCGACTGAAGTGCGACGCAGCTGCTCGCAAGCGCCAATGCCGTTCCTGCCCCGACTCAAGCGGTGTTGCTCATGCGGTGCGACCCGCGTGGGGCGTCATCCATCATGGATGACACCCCATCAGTGACCTCCGTTTTCAAGGCTGTGGGTCGAGTTCGCTCATTGACACAAGAGTCCGCAGCTTGGAACCTGTCGATGCCATGCCTCTGGAACTCGGTGGCTCGGATGGATCGTCCGATGGACATTCTGGCTCGTCTCCAAAATGCCTTACCCGGACGCTCGAGCGTCTGGAACTGGTGGCGTCCGAAGAGTCGTGACGGCATCTCCCATCGTGGACACGTTTTCACTTCTCACAACTTTCCATCCCTCTCTTGGATGCTCACATACACGTCATGTGCCTTACGACTGTGCTGGCGTCATGAGGGTCGTCAGGCATTATAGCTTCATCCGATGACCTAGTCCGCCCCTCCGCCGAACCCACACGCAGACCATTGATGGCTCCCCTCAAAAGTTCTCCAAATCATGCTCCAGCCGAGCCATCAGTGAGCAGCAGATGCCATACTGACCATCCGTGCGCTACACGACAACCCTCAGCCCGTCTATCATCCTACGATAGAATGTAAGGCCGGCGGCTTGGCGGTCGCCCTCGGAAACGCCGAGCCACAAATTTGGGGAGCCCCCTGCGTCACCAGTCGGCCAATACAGCTCGCCTGGCACAAAGCCGCATTTCTGACCACGATAAACATTCCACAAATCGACCTTGAGAGAGCCGCTCCAGATCACACATTTTGTTTGCGGATCAAAGGTTGCCTTAGACAAGAAGAGGAGGAAACGACTCCCTCACCAACATTTATGTTGAACAGTCTGTGCATCTCCAGTTTCTCAAAAAGAATTAAAAAATTAATTATGAGTTTTTTTATGGTAAAAGCGTGGATTATTCACAGGGATGAGGTGCAGAGCACAACAAGCTCCGATAAATTACAACAACTGGATCATTTCTAATTATCGCATATCCTTCCCACCTAATAGTTTAATGATAATATCACTAGATACATATAACACAAAAATTATAGAGAAAAATATCGTGTTCTACACTCAAGGTCGTGTATGCTTCAGTCGAGCAATGTTAGCGAAGTTGAATTGTCAATCAACTCCACAAGCATTATGAAATAATTACCCACGTGCAAATTTCAGGGGCTCACATAATTAAATAAGTAAAACCCCCCCCCCCCCCCCACCCCCTTTCAAACCACGATTTTCCGAAGAATTGTGAGACGTAGGTCGGTGTCAGATTAACTAGCCTTCAATTTGATAATCGACATCGTAGAGGTTGCCATAAAAATCCTAGATTTTATGTGATGCAGCGTAACTTTTCCCTTTCACCACATAGCCTATGACTTTTCCATCGCAGTGGTGAACCAATTTATCTTGAACATTATACTCCGTGCCCTTGCCTTGTTCAATAGGAGGTTATGGAAGTACGTCTCTTTCTAGGAAATGCTTACTGAGATTCCCATAGAGTTAGACTACTAATGTGGAACACAGGGTGGACAGGTCTTGTATCTGAAAGTTAGAGTTTTGCGACAGGTGTCCGCATCTCCTCAATTCCGGGCGGCCCCAACCACTAAGGCATACATTTGGTGCAGTCTTTTCTTTGTAATCAGATGTTGGTAATACTGCCGGTGACCCGATAAATGACACAGAACTTTGCGCCCGTCCATTCTTAGTCGGTTGCTTGCTCCATCGTTGATCGTATCTCTAAGAACGTTTGAAGAGTCTTGTCGTCGATGCTCTCGAAGTTGCACTGTTGAATCCTAGCTACTGGTATGTTGCTTGAATTTAACAAAAATTTTGGAGTTGATGGGAGTTTGCAATGAACCACCTCAAACCATATCTTTTTTATGGCGGTAGATATCATAAACTTCTATGCAAGCTCTGCGGTTGTAAGCTTGACCTCCCAATCTGTACGATGTGGCTCGCAAAAAAAAGTTTGGAATCTTTTTTCAAGCGTCTAATTTGTGCACTCGATCTGGCGATTGGTCTCGGGATGGAAAACTGTCAAAAGCTAGACTCAATTGCCATAGCTAGTCATCAACTCTTGCACGATAACTAGTAGTCATCCATTCCTGTCAATGGTGACGGAGGAGGGTGTTAGTGTTTGTGGTTTTTTCGTTAGCCCATCACACCTGTAATTTCCTCTTGCCTTGCTCCACATGCTTGCAATCAAACACATCTACAAGAGACTGAGTGTTTTGACTACAGTGTAGCTCTATCTCACAACATGGAAGCCATCTGTGGTGAACCTTGCACACTCTACTAGCAGTGGTACACACCCAGGAAGTGACCTATGGCCTCATGATCTGTGTCCTACATGACTCTCAACTAATTTCTTTTTAGCGTGCAGAGCTATAACACTTTGACCCTTTATGATGCTAGAGCTATCTCTAACTTGCTTTTTGATTGCATGAGGAGCTAGACTCTAGCAACCGGGTGCTGATCCCTAGGGGGGCACCTAACGAGATTTGTCTTATGCAATGGTGAGTAGCCGCCCTTGGTGTAAACCATGCAGTCGAGCTCGACCCGCGATGCATGCAGAGAGCCGGTGGCATTATGCTCTATGCATGCATCCCGCACAGCCGGGTGTCACGCTGACCGGCTTCGCTTATCCCTCTCTTTCCTAGTGCTCAATCGCAGCTAACTCTTGAAACTCACTAAGTACCACAAACTTTTACATGATGTGTATTTTGTAGGGATCTCCCCACACTCCTTTTTCTACATCCATGTTTCTATATGCTTAGGAGATTAGTTACTCGTGACAAAGGAAAGAGGGAACATCCTTCACATTTCTCCTAGCTCCTAGACTCTACACCGTTCTCAAACCACATCACGGTGTCGCGGCTACCTCTCACAACTACAATATCGCTGACAGCAGTAATGCTTCCTCCGTTGCCAAACATCAACACATTACTCTCATCATTGGTGTCATTTCTTACGATTACAACGGCATATGTAGTGATGGAATATGTGGCACTACCTCCTATCACCACATCACTCTTGATCGCAGCCACAACAACAGCTAAACCAACAGCATCTTGCCACCACCTCTAGCTCAACTTGAACCACTCTCGACACCTTAGTCTCGATGACATGGCCCTACTACTCCAAACCTACATAGTTGTAGCAGCTTCCAGCTGCATCCGCAGCCATACCAATGTAATTAGCGGCGTCTGCGCGTTGCAGATTTCATAGCCATAGCTGGAGAAATAGCACCTTCCTCAACAACCTCATCTTAAGGCCAGAGCATTGTTGTCGCAACCCTTCAAGAACCACAATGGCAACATCATGAATGACAACTACATGTAGCCACACCCAGAGCCACAACAATAACATCATTAGTAATGTTTGTATGAACCCACGACCAAATCCGCGTAGTATCCACAGGTAGTAGCATCCACAGGTTCTATCCTCTATTATTCTCACACCCGGAATAGCAACAACACTTCTCTTAGAGCCCTCATCTTGAGATCACCACTCTCTTGCCAAAACGGCTTGGTAACTACAACAGCAGCATCATCACAGTTATCCAACATCAACTATAATCTCATCTGCAGGGATAGCAACATCCACAATATGTGTACATAGCCACACCCGCGACAATTGTACCAGCATCTAGCCACAAGTCAAGGCTACGCAGGTCAAAGTGCATTGTAGTCTCCACAATTCTAACAACAACATGACATCACCCTAGTGTCCCTCCCGGCCCCTCACGGTCACCTCACCAATATCAACCCATTATTCTAGCGGTACGTGTAGCCAATAAACAATCACATCACGAGCAGCAACACACGGATACACTCCAATATTGTTGGACGCCAACTGCTAGGTGTGGCCAAACGAGAAATACATGGACTTGTCCCCCTAGGTACAGAGGCTCTCAGCTGAAAACTGGCACGAGGATGTCCATTGTTTTGAGGAGGTGAGAGACCAAAAGGTTGAGTCATTGGTGTATACTACTAAGTGTGTCCCTGATTCTCCTTGAGGGATGCATCCTCCCAAGGATAAAATTCATCTTGATAGCGGATCGGATGCCTCTCTAGTCAGTGCAGCCATGGAACCCAAGCAACTGACATGTGTGTCATTGCATCCCTCATACTTTGACGCTCTCAATCACTTTTGGGCCATTCTCTACACAACAACGCGTACAACGGCCACATCTTCTGCCATCATCAAAGCCAGCATTGCTTCCACAGCTATGATGGCTGGGCCTGCTCATGCTGCTTACACTAAAGCAGCTTCTTCTCACTCTCTTGTCACAGCTACTACGGCCAAAACGATTGTGTAGGTAGCTGCTATCTCATCCATTGTTGCCATTGTTATTGCCACATCAGGTGAAACACCTGAGGTGCATTCATTATTTGCAAATCGAGTTCAACTGTAGTCCTCACTCCCACTGGGAAGCCACGAATAGTTACTCTTCATATCAACACCAATGAGTTGGTTGTGTATACATCAGTTGTTGTTTCGAGTACCACGATCATTACATTAGTGTGTCTCCTGGTGATCATTGGATTTTGGATCTTTGTGCTCACTTCATCAAGGGCAATAGTCATTCCTAATCTGTTCTCTCTTCTCTTGCGACACTAGAGTGGTGAGAATTTCATGTTGCACTTTGCACTCTTCACTACTCACATCTCTTTCATGTGCACTCCTCTCCATTTCATCAAGCACGAGAGGGGGAATAATTGGACAAGAGGGTATGAACACCACCGGCAAGCATCCGATTCCAACGCTTAGAACCCCATTTTGCTGGGGTGGTTCGGGAGCCGATGCCTCCAAACACACCCCTTGAGACTCGAGGAACCGGGCGGTGGGGCCGAGGAACACAACGCCACAGTCACTACAAAAGACAAACAGCAAGCGCTGAGATAAACATTTAGCTTGTAGTAGCCACAATCAATGACCGCACATACATCGCTCTTTTGATGAAGAGTAAAGACCTGGGAAAGTCAGGAGAAATCATCAATAAAAGAAAGAACATACCGCCCTTCATCCCTGAGTAGCTTGTGGGGAAGGAGACCCATGATATCACTGTGAATGAGGTCAAGGGGATGGGATAACTGGGATTCAAGAGAGGCAAAAGGAGAGCGATGCACTTTTTCCTGGGCACAGTCAATGAAGGAAGAGGGACAAGGTACAGGAAAAGTGGACGGAGAAAGGCCAACAGGGGTGGAAGCTTGAGCATGCTGGTGATGGTATCTGTATGAACATGGCATCGATGATGATGCAAGAGTTTAACAGAATCAGCACAAAGAGAGGGTGTGACATAAACGGGGGACAGAAGGAGCGGAGGGGACACCAGCAGTGGAGTATGCTTGTGTAGAGGAGGAGCTAGTGGAACGGGAGGTGGCACTCGAGCTGGAGCTGGAGCTGATAGTGAAGGAAGAGGAGCCGCTAGTTCGCGCCCAGTGTGCATGCATGGGATGTGCAAGGCGAAGTTTGTTAGGGGGCACAAGACACTTGCCAGAGAAATGCACGAATGATCCACAGTTTGAGCACACCACCTCACCATAGCCGCAAGATGATGCGATGTCCTTGGCCTTCCCCTTGCCTCAACCACAATCCCACCCACACCAACGGCCCTTAGATGAAGGAGCTATGGCTTTAGATGTCGAGGATGAACAAGGGATGGAGGAGGAGGGCGTAGTGGCAGAGGAAGGAGCAGAGGAGGCAGTGGCAACAGTGGCAACTCTGGTCACTGCCATCCGGTGAAGGTGCTTGTCCTGAAGGCTGGTCTGCCAGGCAGCAAGTCTCTCTGTGGTGAATTCCCAGAGGGCACCAACACCAGGCGGGAACTAAGGGGGGAAGGATTACAAGGCAAGACACTGTCGCTCCTCTGACTTGACATCACGGAGGTTAGGAAGCTCGGGAATCAACCCGTTGACCATGATGCAGAAAGCTGACAGCTGACCTAGCATGGCCTCGCCAAGTTCGCGAAGTAGTCTAAGACCGTGGGCCCAATAGGAATCTGCCAATTCATCCACACACATCAAGAGTGTGTTGAACTGGACAGCAAGCGCACTTTTGGCAGCCTCACTAGTAACAATGGTGCGATGATGTAGCATGGTGTAAGCATCGACAGGGTCTGCAATACGCTGAACAGAAGGGTCTGCATTATATGTGCCAATAATGTCGACAATGGTCTCTGGCGCAGCAGCAATGAGGGCACGGACAGTGCAAACAGACTCATCAACATCAGGCATGAAAGGAGGGACAGTTGCGACATAGTACTTCCGCGATTGTTCTCCCTGAGCCCATGCATAGAAACAAGTCTCCCAGGAGTAGAAGGCAGGTCTAGCAGCAAGGATGGGAGGCTGGGAAAAGTAGTCATATTGACGAGAGACAAGGACGGTGGCTGCAGCAGGTGGAGTGGCAGTGGTGTTCGCGGCACTAGTACTAGCACCGAATGGAGTGGAAGCAATACCAACACTGGTGCCAGCAGTAGAAACAACAGATGGAACCGACATAGCAGGGAGACGTGTAAGCACAATGGCGATGACCTCATCAGCAAATGTAGCGTGATTTTCATTCGCGACCATGAGGCAATCTGCAGCCTCTCACTAAGCCTCGCGAGTGAAGTTCAACTGGTGCTGCAGGTCAGCAATGTCTAACTCATCGTCACCATGCATGGTGACAACGGTGAAATCCTGCCAGAAAATTTCTAGCAGAGTTTCCCCAGCCCCATTGTGCGTGGGAAAATTGGCAGTGTCCTAGGTAAGATGGAACTGTGATATAAGACAACCAGTCCCTAGTCATACAGGCAAGCCACAATAGACAAGGGAAGGGCAAGGCACAAGCGCAAGAGGCACATGTGAAGAGGATCCTTATGTAAGGGTAGAAGGTGAGGTTGTGAGAAGAAAAGCAAGGAGTAGAGGAACACCGCCAGCAATAGCAGCAGAAAGGACAGACACTGTGGATGCAATTTAGACCACTAAGGCTAAGACACCAATGGTAAGAGCCGCCCCCATCCTGATCAAGATAGCAATTATGGATAGAGCGGCTGTGATGAGGCTGGTGGCGACTGATTATGTAGATGAAAATGATGTGACGGGCGCGGCTGTGGAGGTGCGCATAGCCGATGCAGTTGAACAGAAAGCAATTGTTGCAGATGCTGTTACAGTGCTAATAGCGGATGTAGCTGCAGCTATCTATGTGCCTCGATCTATAGTTACTTCAGCAACTAGTCAAGGTACAACTGCTGCCTTGATATAGGTCTCTGCGGCACGCCCTGTCAAGGTGGAGGCAATGGCAAGGGATGCGCAAGCTGTTGCTCAAAATGTGGCAGTAGCGGCGGTAGTAGTGTCTATAACAGTACAGGCAGTGCTTGTGAGCGTTTGACAGATTGAAGATATCTTAGTGCAACAAAGCATGCAGTTTTGGCATAGTAACGTCTACCTCAGAGGGAGAATGCTGCTACACCCTCCCAAAAGAGTGTGGGTGAGAGGGAATTATCGGACATCAAGTCGTGCATGAAGACGAGGATGAGGTGGCCTTGGCCACATGAGACTTACGAGTGTGACACAGACGCGCAGCACGATCCTCGTAGTACCGATGGGGTGGCGCCACATCGGGTGCCTTGAGATGAGCGAGCGTGCCTGCCAACACCACCGAGGGCGAGTTACTGCTGGTGTCTCGACCACTGATGCTACTACTACTGACCACCCCGTCTGTCGAGGCTACTTTGTTTCCATAGTAAGGGGTTGCTGTTTAGTTCCTACAAGAACTGTTGTTGCTGCGACCTGCCAGTGAGGGGTCTGTCATGGGTGCAAGTGCGCAGCTGGACTGCCTCGCTACAGTGGCAGTCTTGTTGCACAAGGAATCCATCACTCAATAACATTATTGGATTCACAATGTTGTCCCTGTAGTTGCCCCTCTCAAGGGTTGAGGAGATCTCCGTGTTCCAATGACATGATGACTGCTTGAGCCCATAAAGGGCCTTACACAACCGCCAAACCTTGTTTGTACCATTGGTGAATCCCAATGGCTAGACCATGTAGATATCCTCGTCAAGCCGACTATGCAAGAAGGCGTAATTGACGTCTACTTGTTCTAATTCCCAGTCGTGCTAGGTAGAAAGGTTCCAAAGCGCTCAGGCAGTGGTGTACTGCTTGACCTGGGTGAGGGTCTCGTCAAAGTCAACCCCAGGGATCTGAGAGAAACCTTTGGCCGTGAGGCGAGCCTTGTAGTAGTCAACTTTGCCATCAAGCTTCAGTTATTGCCATAGGACCCAATGAGCAGAGACTGCCTTGTGGCATGTAGGGAGATCCATAAGCTCAAAGACATCATGCTGCTTGAGAGCATTCAACTCCTCTTTCATAGCCTTTTCCAAAATTTTAGCATCAGCTACCTCATGAGCTTGCCAAACAATGTTAGGTCAGGAAGGGAAAGTGGGAAGGCCGGAGGCTGTGAAGCGTGCGATGACATTGCCAGCTTAAAAAAGCTGAATGGTGCTACGAAAATCATGAGCCATGAGAGCGTAGCCAACTGCTGAGTTGGGGTGAACCACACTGGCAGCAAGGCCAAGTGCATCAAGACCAATGGGTCGGACAGAAGGAAAAATGCTAGGAGACGATGCTATAGAGCGCGTTGTTTTTTGAGAGGATTGCGAGGTCTGGGAGGGGTTGAGTGCCCTAGTGTTAGTGGGTACAATAGAGGTTCCAGTGGTGGAGGATGATTCACTAGAGCATGAGCACCATTGAGAGGGTTGAGAAGCCTGAAAGGAGGATTCATGAGGAAAAGCATGAAGTTTCCTCCCACGTGTGTAGGACTTAGGACAAAGTGGAGGAACCTGAGGTGGTGTGTCAGCGGCATCAGCCACAAGAGGAGTCTGCACCGCAGGTTCAGGTGATGAGCTCGGGGTGGAGTGCACAGGGAAATATGTGTGGAAACTAGAGGGTACCAACTCAGAGGGAACACACAACACATGGGCTTGTAAGGACTCAAATGCTGGTGAGGACTAAGAGGAGGAGCCGGATGGTGATACGGATGGAGAGGACAGGGAGGCACTGTCCATGAAAGGGACAGACACCAACAAGACAGTAGGAGGAACCACATCACTAGGGGAGGGAGGTGATAGCCCAAGACCGGAGGCTGGGACAGACACATCCCTCCTCTAAGCCGACGAAGCGAGGAGAGAGAGAAAGGTGGTGGAGTACTGGACATGTCACGAGAAAATACATCCTCAACGAAGAGGGCATGAATGGATTCAATGAAACGAGACTGGTCAGCGTCCTAGAAACACCAAGCCTTGGACATGGCCGAGACACCAAGGAAGGTCCAGAGGCGGGCACGGGGGCTAAGTTTGCCGTCTCAAAGTNGACTAAGAGGAGGAGCCGGATGGTGATACGGATGGAGAGGACAGGGAGGCACTGTCCATGAAAGGGACAGACACCAACAAGACAGTAGGAGGAACCACATCACTAGGGGAGGGAGGTGATAGCCCAAGACCGGAGGCTGGGACAGACACATCCCTCCTCTAAGCCGACGAAGCGAGGAGAGAGAGAAAGGTGGTGGAGTACTGGATAGGTCACAAGAAAATTCATCCTCAATGAAGAGGGCATGAATGGATTCAATGACACGAGATCGGTCAGCGTCCTAGAAACACCAAGCCTTGGACATGGCCGAGACACCAAGGAAGGTCCAGAGGCGGGCACGGGGGCTAAGTTTGCCGTCTCAAAGTCCTTAGGTAGCTAGAAGGCAGTTACACAACCCCAGAGACATGCAAGGTACAATGAATTGCAATGACAATATCACCATTCAAAGGGGATGACGAGACAAGGAAGAGGGTTATTAGGGACACAGTTCTAGACACAGGTCATGTACGACATGGCCTCAAAGGAGAAGAGAGGATCAAGGGAAGAGGCACAAAGGAGAGTACAGACATCGTTAGCAAGCGTACGGTTCTAGTGTTCAGAGACACCGTTTTGGTGGGATGTGCAAGGAGTCGACTGCTCCATACACACCCCTTGAGAGGCAAGAAGCGGGCAATGGTTCCCATGAACTCCCCACCACGGTCACACCAAAAGACTTTCAGGCGATGAGCTCAGGCTCATTCAGCCTTGGGCAGCCAGGACTCAAGGGTTGAGTAGACATCACTCTTTTGACATAGGACAAAGATCCAGCGCATGCAAGAGAATTCATTGGTGAGGCAGAGGACATAGTAACCAACCCCCCCGAGTGCATCATGGGCAATGGGTCCCATGACGTTAGCGTGCAGGAGGTCAAAGGACGCACGGGACTCAAAAGTGGAAAACGGGGAACGATGTATTTTTCCCTAAGCGCAGTCGAGGCAGTCTGCAAAGCAGGGTGCAGGGAATGTGGAGGCATCAAGCCCATGAGCTGGCTGGTCACGTAGTAAACTGTCAATGGTAGCAGCATGCATATGACAAAGACGGTAGTGTAGCAGTTGTGTGTGTGCTTTGAAGAGGAAGTGTGTGACATTAACGAGGATGGTCGTTGCAGGATGGGGTGCAAGTGATCGCACGCAATACAAACGGATAGTAGTGTAATGCAACACACATGCAATGCCGTGGCTAGTGGAGAAATCCATGCCTTGGTCATTAGTATTTGTAACAGAGAGAAGACTCAGTTCAAGAGCAGGCTTATACAACACATCAAGCAAGAAGAGCTCCCCTCCAGGGCCAACAAAGCGGACAACCTTAACACCCTAGAATGGTAGAAGCTGGCCAGAACTAGTGTGCACAAAGAGGACAGAGTCAACGGGACCAAGAGAGACAAATCACAATCAAAAGGAGATCATGTGGTGGGTGGCTCCTAAGTCGAGGATCCAGAAGCTACCTATCACAAGAACAGACGCTGGATCACGGCTGACAGTAGCATTGGTAGAGTGTAGACAAAGGTGCTGGCCACATGCAACAAGACAACGGGGCAAGCTATCAGACTGCTAGTGCACAATCCATGGGGCATCAGCTGGAGGACAGCCCTGAACATGACCAGACAATGGACCACGAAGACTGTTGTCACCAGCTCACCCAAGTGTTCTCTCAACCAAGTGCACACTCTCACCTCCCTCATCACGGAGGTGTCTCTATAGGACCACATGAGAGAGGGTAGAGTCCAGCTATCACTCTTTGTCAAGTGGATCAGTGGTGATGATGATGCCAGAAGAGGGGTGCCAAGAGGTGTAGGTGGAAGATGTCCATAATGGAGGTGAGTAGGCCTCAGGAAGGGGGCCCATAGTAGGCTAAGCAGCCGAGTCCTAGAGGAAATCCCTAAGGGTAAGATGATGATAGTGGAACCATGATGGTGCTATGGGCGGCAGTAGATACCGAGGAAGAAAAAGTACGGTTGGAGGATCCAGCGGAGGTAGAGGTGTGAGAAGCGCCACCAATACCACCTGAGGAGTGTATCCAGTGCGCACGCATGGTAAATGCCAAAAGGACATCGTCTAGTGGTGCTGGGCACTTGGGGGCGGCGTGGCCAATGGCGCCACAGTTCCAGCACGTGACGATGTTTAAGGAGGACTTGAAAGATGTGGTGTTGTCAGAACCGAGGACTTTGCTATGCCCCCCTATCCATCGCCGGCTGCAGTACCACCTTTGCCTTTGCCTTTACCACGGCCCCCACCCCCACCACCCCCGTGGGAAGTAAGAGAAGTGGTTTTTGTGGTAGAGGTACATGATGAGGTAGCAGTTGAGGTGGATGAAGTGGGAAGTGCGATCGTAGCTATACCAATTGTTGCCCGATGACTGCGCTTGTTCCGTAGCAAGCTCCACCAATGAATGAGGCACTAGGAGGTGAACTCCAACAATGCACCAATGCCTGGTGGTGCATCGGCAGGGACATCGGCAGTGGCCAAGCGCTCAAGATTGAATGCTTTTTCCTCCCGCAAGATGTCAGACAGCTTGGGGATGAGGTTGTTGACGATGGAGAGAACGGTTGGAAGTTATCTAGGCGCGGCCTTGCCCACATCACACAGTAAGTGCAGACTGCAAGCCCGATAGTTGTCGACAGTCTCTTCAACACGCATAGAGATCATTTTGAATTGGACAATGAGGACACTCCGGGCTCCATGCCCAGTCACTGTCATACGATGCTTGATCAATGCGTAATCGCCAACTAGGTCAGCAGGTGTGTAGCGTGCTCTGTCTGCATCATATGACCCGATCTCGTCATTGAGATCATTGAGTCCAACGTGAATGAGAGCACGTATAGAAAATGCAAACTCAGAGCCTATGGGCATAAAGGGAGGATTGGCACATCGGTTACACTCGTTGCAATATTGCCAGAGCTACTCTTCCTATGCCCAAGAACTGAAGAGGATCTCCCGAGAGTAGAAGGTGAGATTGGAAGTGAAGTGTGGTGGATTATAGTCGAAGTCAGGCTTGCGCTGCACTGGTGATAAAAATGCTCTGGTAGCGGCTACACCTGCGGTGGTTGCAACTGTGAGAGGATCAGAGGAGGTAGAGCCAGCGTTGGCCAACATGGAAGCAGGTGATGTGGAAAAGGTAGCATCAATGGCGGAAACAGTAGTAGAAGCAGGTGTACCACGCAGCATGGGCTAAAGGTGGTTAAGAACCAAGTCAGCAATGTGCTCTGCAAATGTTTCTTGATCAGCTTCTTCAGCTGACAGCTTTTCCTCTCTAGTGCACTATGCAGTGAGTGCGGCTTGCAAGGCATTACACTCGCACTACAACTCAACTTGTAAGGCAGCATATTGATCATCGTTGACCAGCATGATGCCGGCGACGTGAGCCTGCACAGAAAACATTGATAGAGTTTCCCTCACCCCAATGGGCATGGAATATGTGTGATGTGCGTTTCAAGACTCAGCTGCAAGGAAACAAACCTGGACACACAAATATGTCAACACAGATGCAGTACAAAGGGACAACGGCAAGGAGGGAAGCCAGGCACACCACGACTCGCAGCATAGTGAGAACAAAGGAGGAAGAGCAACTGCTACTGAGGACACCACAACCGCAACGGTGGCAGATGTAGAGAAGATGAGGCAAGCTACTCCTGTCAACGCAGCGGTTATGAGGGAAGAGATGGAAAATCAGCATCTGAATGTGACAAATTGTCAATGATGATGAGGAAGGAGAAATCGACGGATGTACAATGGAGGCATGGATGGAGGTCACAACACTAGAAAGTGTTGTTATAGCCGCTCCTGCTGTTGCTACTACGTCTATTGCGACTGTAACCTGGGTAACGATGTTGATAGCCGCAGTCGCCAGAGAACCCTGATCAACTGCTGCTGCACGTTACATCTCAATGGCTTCGCTAGCAGCAGTGTTAGCTAGTGCATGTGCAGCACGTATAGTGGCAATGAAAGTGGAAGCAACAGTACCACTGGAAAGAAGCGCATCCTATAGAGCAGACGAGATGTCAGGTGAAGGAGATGTGGCTGACTTTATGGCGGGTGCAATTAGAGAAGTTGCATGGCATACAACAGGGGCTCTAGGTGCTACTGTGGCAACCATTGGTGCTGCTCCTCAAGGAACGACATGTAGATGCTGCTGACAAGTCCCATGCAAAACACATGGGCTTACCGGAGATTGGAAAGGTCGGTGATCAAGCAAAAATCCCGTGCCCAGTGCGTCTTGCACTGTCAGCGAGTCATCGGCAGCAGACTGACCATAGGCTGCATACACTCTAGCGTCCTCCCGCTCGTAGTGCTCAACGAGATCGTAGTCCTCATGAGGATGATGCCCTGGGACGGCTGCAACAAAATCTCGACCACACCTCACGCTCTGTCCTTTTCTCGTACTATGTTGTTTTGTTGTCAAGATGGTCGCACTCTCGATTGGACGTGGGTGATGCCATAATGGGCTTAGTATGAGGAGGGGATTCCAGCGCACTTGGTGATTGGCTGCATAGTAAAACAGCCAGACAATAGAGAGATGGACGGCAAAGTATGCTACTGGTGCTACTCCTGCAATTGGTGCTGCTGCAACAACCATAACATGACCCATGTGAGCGTGTGCAGCATTGGGTGGCACTGTTGTTATGTGAGCAGTCACGGCCAAGATACGTGCAAGCAATAGCTAGGGATGCTATTGCTGTGTTCGTAGCATGGCCAAAGCAGCCTTGGACAGCTAAAGTAAATGTCACTGTTGTCACCATTCCAACGGCTGGGATGCACACGCGCAGGTATGTGGGGTGCAGTTGCCATGGCCGTAGTTTGGCCAATGTGGAAGTGAGAAGCTACACTGAACACTGCTGAAGTCGTCGTGACCACGTCAAAAAAGCGTCAGGGAAGCTGCATGAGATACGGCTGTGAGGGCCTTCACTCGGCCGGGGTACGTGCAAACAGTTGTTGCTAAAACCCATGCTCTTGGAGCCGACTGAGGTGCGGCTACAAGGAGCAATGCTACAGCGGCCGCCGCAAGGCCGAAGAGAGCGTGTACAACAGTCGCGAATGCAACTGTTCTCATTACAACCACGACAATGATGCACTGGCAGCTGCAAGAGATGCGGCTGCAATGGCCGCAAATCGTCCAATGTGTACGCTGGCAGCTATTATCGTAACCACGGCAGTGGTTGTAGCACGGTCGATCAGACTGTGCATAGCGGCAAAGAATGCCGTTGTTTTCGCCGTAAGATACGGAGATGCAGAGATGACCACGAAGATGTATAAGATGCAGCTGCAATGGTGGTAGCTTTGGCATCCTGTGTAGCTGCAATAAACGCTACTACACTTGCTACAACAGCAGCCAAGTGTGTGCGGGCAATGACAGCACACGCTGTTGCTACGAGCGCAATCATAATCAGCGTGCCTGAACTACTTGTGCTGGATCACCCGCCACGCGGACGTGACCCGACTAGGCCTCATGACTGTGGGAGTGGAAGGATGCGTCCTTGCCGCTCTGAAACCAGTAGGTAGCTTATGTTGCTATGACAAGCAAGCAAGCAAGTGAAATGAGAGAGGCGACGCCCTGAATCGGAGCAAGCTCACTCTTAGGTCAAACAACTAGGAAGAACAAACGAGTAAGGAGCGAGCATAGTGATAAGTGCAAGTTGACCGCGCCATCCATGCGAGCCTATCAACGTGTGATCCGGACGCCACCCAGGGATCAAACCTGGCCCTAGAGCAAACAAGCTCCAAGCGCTTTCTCACACACCGGTAAACCGGACGTGTGTTCCCCAGGGATCGGCAACCTGGTGCAGCAGACCAAAACCTAGTGCAGCGGGTTGGGCCAACAACATTATTGATGCAGCGTACGGGAATCCACGCTGGCTGCTTACGCTGCCCCCTCAATATGCTGCAACAGAGTCCAAGTCTGAGAGCTCTTGTTATGTTACTCAGAAGCGCGCACGCCAGAGTTCGCGTCAAACAACAGCTGAAAGTTGGAACGGATTCATTAGCAACTGAGAATAAACAACAATGGAAGACCCCTCCAAGTTCTAGCTCCCCCCCAGCTCAGTAGAGCTTGTTACTTAGTTTCTAAGCCAATCAGAAAAATGACCTATTTTCTGGCACGCAGGGTTTTCTTGGTGAGCCCTGCCTCACAGCCGACAGCCCAAAACCTGGGCGTCGTCCATTTTGCCTGAAAACTGGACCATACCATAATAGGCACACTGCAAACGCAATCATCTAGTCAATATCACCTAGAAAAACAGTAGCGAGGAGTTATGGCCGCCTAGACCCAGGCAGCGCCTACACTAGTTCTCGATGACAACAGTGCCACATTAACATGGGACTTTGACCCTAAGAAGAGCATAACGTTGCACACGCAATGGTACAATCAGATCCAACACTGGACACATGCAAACACCATCTGCAATAGTAGTAACCTCTGGCGGCATGACTGCTAAGGAGGCTTGCCGATAGAGCTGTGCACGTCGCCGGAGGGAGGAGGCTCTAGCAAAGTACGTGTAGGCCTCAACGTGTGTCCGTTCAACCGGACGACACTCGAGCAGCGTCGAGTCTCACCGTCACTCATCTACACGCCGATGTACACAAGCCAAGAGGACACAACAGAGCACAATGAGAGACGCACAAAAAACCAACACTCTCCCATGACTCACAGGTCCAGTGCACATGGACGGGTAACGATACATTCAATGGATAGACTCCCCCATGACAGGCAGAGATGTAGGCAAGGGCAAAGAGTGTAACTCGAGGACGCACGCCAAACAAACTCACAGCCTTCTTGAAAGAGTCGTGCTTCAATGGCTTGGACAAGAAGTCAGCCAGCTGCCATGCTGTCTCAACCCACACAATACTGACGCTGAAGTCATGCAACAACAAATGCACATAGTGATGCTCAACATTGATGTGCATTTTGTGTGTGTGTGTATGTGTGTGTGTGTGTGTGTGTGTGTGTGTGTGTGTGTGTGTGATGCACGCGGTCATTGTCGGCGATGGCCATAGCACTCTCATTGTCACAGTGCAACGTGATGGACGCGACGGACAGACGCAACTCGGACAATTGCCGACGTAACTACACGCTCTCACATGCGCCTGAGCCAAGGGCCACGTACTCAACCTCAGTAATGTTGCGTAGTGGCAACCTTAGTAGTGGAAAGTAGGGGTGTTTGTCACTCCTTGCCACTACGCTAGGACACAGCCGTGCCACCAATCAGAACCATCTATCCAATGCGGCTTTTACCATCCGGGTTATTGGCTCACTCACTGTCGGTGTAGCCCACTACGACAACAAACGGCTATCGGCGGAACATGAGACCTCGTCGTGGAGTCAAGACGACATAGGGAAACACTCGGATCACAGCCTGGAAGTGGAGGTGAGGCGGCTTCTGGGAGAACTGAGCCAGGAGGTTGACGATGAACGCGATGTCTAAGTTCGTCATCATCGTTAAGAACATCAGTGACCAGATGACTTGCAGGTACGTGGTTACGTCAACTGGCTCCCCCTCAACGGTTGGATCAAGGTTCTTCAGCTTCCCCTAGCCATTGGGTAACATGGGTGAGGATGCGCTTGGCACGAGGGGCAGCTCCTTATGGAATCCGGCGGACAAAGTCTGCACATAGGAAACGTAGTGGAAGTGCGGGATGCCCTTGGAGCGATCATGCTCGAGCTCCATGCCCAAGAAGACTCGGGCAGACCCGATATCCTTCATGTGGTACGCGGTGTGCAGTAAATCCTTTACACGCTAAACGACAGCTTTGTTTGGTGACTCAATGAGGAGGTCGTTGACGTAGACAAGGACATCGGCGATGGTCTGGCCTCCTGGGCTAATGAACAATGTGGTGTTTACAGTGTTATGAAGGAGGCATTAGCGGAGAAGCATGGGACTGATATTCTGGTTCTAGCATCAAGGCAAATGCTTCAGGCGATAGAGGGCCTTTCGTAGCCGCTAGACCTTTTCCGTGCCATCATCGAAGCCTGGAGGCTACACCATGTAGAGCTCCTTACCCTCCAACGAGCCATGGAGGAGAGTGTTGCTCACGTCCATCTCATGCAGCTCCCACCCGTGTTGGACAACCAAGCTGAAGAGCGTCCAGAAAGTGGAGAACCGGTCAACTGGGGCAAGGATCTGGTCGTAATCGACCCTAGGGACCTGAGCAAACCCCTTAGGTACTTGATGCGGGCCTTGTACTTGTCCAAGGACGCGTCAGGCTTCAAATTACGCCAAAAGACCCATTTGGCACCGATGGCCTTCCGGCCAAGAGGGAGATCAATGAGGTCATACATGTGGTGATGCCGGATAGCAGCAAGCTATTCGGCGCATGCACCATTCCATTGTACGGCCTCGGGGGAGGCTCGAGCCTCGCGGAGGGTGGCTCGGTCCTCTGGGCGTGCCATGGAGCAAACTACGAGGGCATGTGCGTCGTGAGCCCTAGGTGGGATGCGTGTGAGTACGGCCTTAATGGCATCCTGGTGCTCCTCATGAATCATGGCGTAGCCAAGTGAGAAACCCGAGTGGAGGTCTGTAATGATGACCATAGTGGTTAGGTTGAGGGCCTTGGTACCAGGGTCCTCACACACGACCGTAAGAGTGGACGAGACACGTGGGACGACGGAGGGCCGAGGTGCCACAAGGCACAATACGGCGGTCTGTGCGCTCACTGACGGCCTGGGTCGGAGGTTGCCTCCTACGCCACGTGTGTAGCACACTAGAGGAAGAGACGGCACAGAGGAGGTAGCAAGAGGCGAGTCTGAGGGGCTGGCCATGGCGGACAGGGCTGTTGGCACGGAGGGACCAACATACATAGACACAGCTGCAGGCCCACAAGGACCAGTGGACACGGACGTGGCTGCCGGCCCGGAAGGACCAACAGACGCAGACAAGTTCGCCGGATCGGAGGAATCAGTAGGCGTGGATGGGGTTGCTGGCCCAGAGGGACCAGCAGGCGCGACTAGAGCTTGCCGCCCGGTGGGACCAGCGGACATGACTGGAGTTCTCGGCTCGGAAGGATCAGCAGACACGACCGAATCTGTCGGCCCGGAGGGGCCAACGGATGCAACTGGGGTTGCCGGCTTGGAG
>SZWC01024978.1:0-16783 GCA_023375785.1 Penium margaritaceum | reverse complement strand
GGGGGGGGGGGGATCCCTCTCCCTCCACCCAATTGATTGCACGTAGTGCATAGGACGGTTCTGGCTCCATGGATGTTTGTAGCATGTTCAGCAGTCAACACCTCGGTGGTTATTTGTTTGTGCTAAGTATGGAAAATGCAATCTTGGTAGAAAGGCTTGATCCTTTCGAGTAGGGGGGGCATCGACACTTTCTTCGCACTTTTCTTTCAAACATTGTACACATTTTTCGTTAGAGGTCGACGGAGATGGTTTTCCAGACTTCTACATGTTTTGAACCTTTAAGTCTGCAATGAATGGCTACATACGTTCCTTGTGTTCTTGTAGGTCAAGGCCATATGGCTCATCCCAGTATCGATCTATAAGCGGGCGTTTCCAAAAATGTTGTAAATATTATTTTGACCAGATGGATCCTCGTATGAATCCAAGTGTTCTTTTATGTACTACACATTCGTCGGAAGGCCTCATCGTTGTTGGGATGTTTGATTGAACAGCTCAAAGTGTTTTTCTCAAACTTGTATTTCTTTGACTGGTCCATACTTGGAGCATAACAAAGAATACACGATGTCAATTCATGTCATGTCGAATTGCAAAACGGAATGCAATAACCTATAGAAAACACAAATTTTCTGAATGTGTCCAAGAACCTTCATTGTTACCTATTCATTGGTGAACACTAACCATAAAAACACTAGAACAGGCACGTAACCTCCCGTCCATGCATGTGGCCGCCGCTGTCGCATTTGCAAAAGCCCATCGCCAGCACCAACCTTAGAGGTGATTCTTTCTCGCAAGTACCCCTGGATCGTTCTCACACCCCACGATCGAGGACACTTGCGAGAAGCCTGACCATCCATTTTGAATGGTCAATTTGCTCAAAAGTGCTCTCGGAAAGGAAGCACTATCTGTCTCTTGGGAACTCTAGACATTAAAACCTAACACTATCTAAAAATCAGTGCAAATGAAATCTCTCCCTGACCATAGTAAAAAATCAGGTAATAAAATACGTCACATGAGAAAGGCATGGAAATAATGACATGTTAAAAGCACCATAAAGAACTCATCTTTTTACTCCAATATCTCCTCATCTTTGGATGCCTGTACACAACCATGGTGGTGTACTTCAGAAAACAGAACGTTAACAAGTTCTCGGAAGCTCCTTTAGAGGATCGATTTATACACTTATCCATGACTGTATAAAAATGGATGACTAAAACTAATTCGGATGGGGTCGTGTGGAATTAAAACTTTGCATCCTCCAGTGAACGGGAGGCCATAGAGGTACGTGAGGTGACATATTTTGTGTGAGGTGTAAAGTCGTTGTAACTGGGTGTACTTCTTTTCACATAGGGGACAAAAATGATTCGACATGACTTAGGAATCATTACAAATTTATCTAGATTGTTTTTCTTTCACCGTCACAAAATGGAAACAAAGAAGAAACCAAGCGATGCAAAGGGCTTTCTAAGCATGTCAAAGTTCTTGCCATGGAAATCCATCCATGTTACAAAGACATCTACACACTCTTGAGAAGCGTCTGAAGTGCTTCGAAGAACAAAATGACCATAATTCATGTGAGATTTTATTTGTATCCGAACGCAAATAGAATCTCACAACACCTCAGATTCTTGCATGGTTATGTTCACCGCATGCATACAAAAACACGTGCCAAATATTTGTGTACAACCATACATTGCCCAAAGTGCTACCGTACGGATGCCCATGTTTTCCCCTTTCTGTGTTTGTTTTTAATGCTATCTATATTCTCCTACATTTGACTATTTTTTAATCAGTTGGGCGAGGAAGTCAGTGGGTTGAATATTAATTAGGAGAAATTAACCTTTTCCCACCGTTTGAATCTGCCTCGTAGCATTGCTAACCACATTTCTCGCAAGGCACTTCAAACGTGGAAGTTTGGATGTTCGAGTAGCCTTTTACAAGAAGCCATATGCCAGCCAAAGCTTGCACACCAACGCTATGAATTACCGCATTGACTGGAGCTACGCTAGCTATAGTCGCTAGAATTAATTACGTGACATAGTGGACAGAACGAGCAGAGAAGACAGATAACTTTTTAAGCAGATTCTAAGTCTATGAGAAATTTATGATGTGATTCGTGGACAAACTTACAAAAACATTTGCACGAATATGGGTGCCAATATGATATATTATTAGCTGATTAAATTATTTTATTTCACAAGGTGTTGGCCGTTAGTTTTTTCCACATCACACTGTGATTCTTCCTCAATATCAACAATGGCCAACTAGCACGCCTCCATACTTAACACGAATCGTTATGCCATCTACTACCTTCCCTTTTTATTTTACTTAACTTCTCTGGCGTCAATTCACAATGTTTTTGTCCCACACCTGGAAAATCCTTAAAAAACAATAAGAAAATCTTTTTCATGAAACCCCCCTCGGAACATCCAGGGATTTAGGGTTTTATTAAGTTTCGACCAACTCTTAGGCCCCAGTACCGTGGGGCCTGGGAGGTTCCCTCTCAAAAAAAGTAGAGTTTACTCTCCCAAACCTTTTTACATGTGAAAATAAGGTTTGTTGGGGTGTCAAACATGATTGGATATTTGGTGAAAACACTACAATTATGATACGTCCCTTGCAATCATGAGTCCTTAAACTTTGCAAGTGGACGTTTCTCTCCATACATTTATGACTCACCGTGCGTTGACCTCGTGGTTTGTAAGCCAATTGACTAAGGGAATTTTACTACCCGCTCTGAACTTGCATTTTTGTTCCAGAAGGTTTTGACGTATTTGACCACTTTCCAGAATGGTCGACAAAATTGTCGTGAACCATATCAATATTTTGATATAATTTGGTTGACTTCTCAACGGCACTGGACTTTTATAAAACTATGTCCTGATATTCTTCAAGCCCCCTCATGGACCTCGGCCAGCTTCTCGAAGTAGCCACTTATGGTTCAACCTTGCACATGTCATTCGGCTCGAGCGCCACTAACCCAACACATGACTTAGTGTGATTCTCGACATTACATGGATGAGCTCGATTTATTCGACTTTTGTCATCGAAGTACACTTACTGGTCAATGCAAATTATTCATTTGTCTCAAATCTTCAAATCGTCTACTGCTCCACACCTCATCCTCGACCCACGGTCCGCTCAGCGCAATAGAGCCAATGGTAGAGGGGCCATTTTTGGAGTCGACTATGACGTGATGCAAAAGCCCATAATCGGCAAAGAGAATTGGTGTTCCACAAGGGTTCGGTCACCATATACCCGAATAGTAGAAATATAAAACTGATTCGCCCGTCGTCGAGCGAGAAATAACCCAAGTACCCATCAGCCGCCGCTTCCGCCACGCCAGTAACAAAGAAAACAAACAAAAAATGCATGGCGAGACCACATGCCATGCGCTGACGACACATGGTATGCGGTGCCATCCCCTAGTATCACAAACCCTTTCGTTGAAGGGTTTGTGATACTAGCAAGGGGAGGTTTGTTTAGAGTTTGAGGGGAGTTCGAGACTCCCCATGCGTTGAAAGGGAACCTGCTGGGCCCCGCTGCCGCAGGGCCCAGAAGGAGCCCGCGCAAAAATAAAACCCTAAAACCTCGAATGTAATTCGGGGTTTAGGGGGGTTGTGTGCTAAAATCATAGGTTTGCTTTTACAAAAAATAGGGTTCGGTCACCATATACCCGAATAGTAGAAATATAAAACTCATTCGCCCGTCGTCGAGCGAGAAATAACCTAACTACCCATCGGCCGCCGCTACCGCCATGCCAGTAACAAAGAAAACAAACGAAAATGCATGGCGAGACCACATGCCATGCGCTGAGGACGGATGGTATGCGGCGCCCTCCGCTAGTATCACAAACCCTTTCGTTGAAGGGTTTGTGATACTAGCGGGGGTAGGTTTGTTTAGAGTTTGAGGGGAGTTCGAGACTCCCCATGCGTTGAAAGGGAACCTGCTGGGCCCCGCTACCGCGGGGCCCAGCAGGAGCCCGCGCAAAAATAAAACCCTAAAACCTTTAATGTAATTAGGGGTATGGTTTGAATGTGATTTGCATGTTAAAGTCATAGGTTTGCGTTTGAAAAACATTATCAAAAACGAAAGAAGGGCGTTTTCGCTCGATCGCGAGGGAGCGATGACCGCTTTGTTTTTTTTGTTGTCACACAAACCCCCCAGTTCGATTTAGGGTTTTATGTTTGGCGCGGGCTCCGCCCGCGCCAAACATACAAAACCCTAAATCGAACTGGGGGTTTGCGTGACCAAAAAAAACAAAGCGGTCATCGCTCCCTCGCGATTCTCGCGTGGGAGCAATGTCCGCATGCACGATTTTTTCATGCTCGCCCGTCGACGCATGCCGCGAGCGAGCATGATTTTCGACCGGGCTTTTGAGTATTTTTTTTGCCGCTACCGGGCGGATCAGAGTCACACATTGTGTTTTATGGGTATCTGAGTATTTTCACCCCAAAAAATAATCCAAAAAAAAAGAAGGGTGTTTTTGCTTGATCGCGAGGGAGCGCTGACCGCATGCACGATTTTTTCATGCTCGCTCGTCGACGCATGCCACGAGCGAGCATGATTTTTGACTGGGGTTTTTGAGTATTTTTCTTGCCGCTACCGGGCAGATCAGAGTCACACTTTGCGTTTTATGGGTATCTGAGCTATTTGGCCATTTCCACAAACCCTTCTAGCATTCAGGGGTGGTTGGTTTTATTGAGGCCCGAGCACCTCTAAGGCGCAGGATTTGTGTTACGTAACAGGCGCACACTAGTCCCTTATCTTTCCAAGTGGGCATTTCTGTTATTACACAAACAGTCCATCGCGTTGCGAGACCGCGATATTCACTCCAACGGTCGAGGGAAAACGGGCCAACCACCCCCGTCTCCTATGAATCTTCTCGAACCTTCTGACAACCTCGACTACTCTCGCAAATCTACGACAGAAGTCACTACCTCTCGGTCGACTTCTCGACGCACCAAGACAAATCTGGATTTATAAAGATGCATATCGCATATTTGCCATCGATTCTTGAAGACCATCGATTTCTCGATGGACCTCCTCGAATCCGACCACTGAGGATGCAACTCCACAAGCGTCGCTTGACAATCAACCCAATGACCCGGACTATGTCTCGTTCGTAACTCGACACTTGTACATATATGCATGATCATTTTGACACTTGGCATCGAAGTAAACTTATTGCTAATTATAAATTACTCAAGTGTCCCAAACTCTAATTATGGTCTTTCTCGCAACTTCTACTTGTTCTTCATCTACGATCCGTTCGGCACAACACTTGGTATCAGAGCACAACGGTCCTACCATCTGGAGGGCTACCTCGCACAAGCGATCAGCGCATCTTGCACATCAAGATTTTGCAGACTTCTCAACTACTACGTGAAGCGAGCGAGCGCAACCGATGAACAATAGTAGGCCTTCATTGACGACTTTGACGATGGAGGAGCAAAACTTACCGATGTACACGAATCCTAGAGCGAATGCGAATGCTAGCGTGGCAGGCTATGCGGCAGCTAGACCAATCCTTGCGACTCCGACGACCAATCCGGTTGTAGACCCAATGGTGATAAACCAGCCGTTCCTACCATTAGCATTGACGATGAAAACAGGGAAGACAGGTGGCATTGGACGACAGGCGCGGATCAACAAGGGACTCGCAAACCGGATCTCCGTGCTCGAGGGGATCAACAACCATCTACTCCAACTGTTCAACGTTGTGATGAAAGCTCTTTGCAATGCAAGCACACATGAAGCGGTGCTCGTTGAGAGAAATTCCCAACTCTCGAGCGAACCCAAAATTTGCCCGGTTCCAGAAAAACTATTTGATCCTGCAAATTTAAAGGGACCGGCGGTTTGGATGTGGCTGACGAGTTTGGAGGTGTATTTCACCGCTGCTGGGGTCAAGGACAATTAGAAGAAAATTGACCTCGCATCCGCGCTTTTGCATGGCATGGCGCTAAGTTCGTGGTTCTATAAAAACCATCCAACAACAGTAGGAGACTGGTGGAGCACCATCAACGGCCAATACACCCGTCTCATATCACTGACCACGGGCGTACTACCCTCGGAGCAGATCAACTCACAATGGCAAGACGCACTGACACCACCAACCGACTGGAACGGATCCTCACGCGTGATGCTCACAAATTTTGTACATCTAAACAAAAAGTGTGATGTACGGTACAAGCTCTAGCGTCTCCCTCAGCAGTCCAGCGTGGTAGAGTATATACGGAGATTCCGCGAGATCATCACCAGATAAGACATCGCCCTCAACGACCTCTGTTTTAACTACAGCAACGGCCTCAGGCATGATATCTAACAAGAAATCACCATTTTGGCATACAATCCAACTTTTTGCGGATGACTGTAGTAGCAGAAAGGATCGACAGCACCGACTACAACGCTCGGATCCAGAAATCCTATGGTTGGCGACCTCCTAACCACACTTACCATGGAAAAGGAAAGAACTAGTCACGGACTCCTCGACTCTGATGGAAGTAGACATTGTTGACCAGAGAGATACGCGACTGCAGGAAAGTTCAGCACATCGCTCGCAACTATTGGAGTAAGCAACAGGCCAAAAAAAGGGAGGGAGTCATGGAAAATGAGTCAGAAAATGGCAAACGGCATGAGTGAAAGGCGTAACTCTTGTCCCCACATAGCGATCTGCAAATGATTGTCCATTTGAACAGCCTACATCACCGTAGAGGGGTTCTGAGATCGCAAAGTTCGACGAAGGAGGACCAACCGGTGACATTACATAAAGTTCAACCTCAAGGATACAAGAGTCGCATAACGGTACCGGCACTATTTGATGGAGAAGCTTCACACAGCTTCGTAATCAATGACATTGTTTGCAAACTGGGGTCGCACATCAAACCATGGGTGTTTGAAGGAAATTCCGTCAATGAGAGATTGCAAATACGCAGACTCTGAGGACCACTATGACTGCAATTGGGAGATCTACAAGATGTAACGGTCAGGAGGTCCTGTCCGATGAGCGATCGTAAAATCATCCTTAGATGAGACTTCTTGTACCGATACAATCTGGAGGTCAAGTGGAACAACGGCAACATCTATGTGGGTATCGACAGCTTCCGCATGTGGGATGGAAGTGAACAACTGAAGTAGTAGAGGTGGAAGCAGCAGAGGAAGCCACGGTAGCCGTGAAGCAATAACTTGTGCCACCGATACTGCTAAATGTGGCCAAATACTTCATATGACGAGGAGCTCGTGCGTGGCTCATACATCTCGAGCCAACGCAAGAAACAAAGGTGGCAACAACTGACTCATCATCCTCATTGACTACATTAGCCTCATTGGCATCCACAAAGTTTGCAATGGTACTTGAAGAGTTTTCATCGCTCATCCAGGAGTTTGCAAACATCTTCCCCGACGAACTCCCGAGAACCTTACCTCCTCAACGAGACATCGACCATCGCACCAAACTGAAACTAGGCAGTAGACCTACAGTTTGAGGGGTCTATCGGATGAGCAATCATGACCTGACCAAGCAAAAAAAGAAACTCAACAGGATGCTCGGTCAGGGATTCATCCGTCCATCCACGTCACCGTATGCCGCACCTGTACGTTTTGTCAAAAAGAAGACTGGGGAAATAAACTTGCATAGTGGATATCACCAGATATGTGTAGGAGATACCGACATCGAGAGGATGGCGTTCTGAACTCCCCACGGGCATTTGAGTTCACGACAATGTCGTTCAAACTGACGAATTCCTTGGCAACGTTCATGGCGACAATGAACATCTTCTGCCCATACCTCAATGATTTTGCTGTGGTATACCTCGACAACATTCTGGTGTACATCCGCATCCTGGAGGAGCACGATGGACATCTTAAAAAAGTCCTCGAAGTTTTACAAAGAGAGACATTTTTGAAAAACTCTCAAAATGCGACTTCGGTCGTCGTTCGATCGAGTTTTTGGACCACTTCACCCATGGTGGACAGATCACCATGGATCGAGAAAAGGTTGCAGCAGTCGCTGGTTGGGTGACGCCAACCGACATTCAAGAAATTCAAGTTTTCCTCGGCTTCTGCAATTACTACCGGCGCTTCATAAGAGAGTACGCCCGAGTATCACCACCTCTTTCTAACCTCACTCAAAAAGAAAACGAGTGGCGGTGGGGAGAAAACGAATAAGAAGCGTTCACCGCTTTGCGAAATGCTCTAACCTTGGTACCAACCATACGATTAGCCAATCCGACAGTTGACTACGTCATGGCTATAGATGCTTCAGACCGAGCCATTGGCGTAGGCCTCCTGCAAGACCACGGCAAAGGCGAGCAGCCGGTCACCTACATGTCTCGAAAACTACGAGGAATGGAAACCAACTACGGCGTACACAAGAAAAAATGCTATTAGTCTTGCACTCATTCAAAACATGGCAGTGTTACCTGGAGTGTTGCCAATGAATCGTGTGCACCGACCACCATGCGTTGAAACATTTAAAGACGCAGCCAAACCCCATTCGACGTCAAACTCGATGGATGGAGTTCCTTGAATCCGGGTTCGACTACGATATCGAGTGCCGGCCGGGCAAAATCAGCCCGGAAGATGCACTCAGCCACCGACCAGATTTAATGGCTGAGGTGGCAACGCTACAACTATAGCAAGACCCATATCTCAAGCAGCTGTTCGCACGAGGCTATGACAAGCACGACGGATACGACGAGGCAAAATTCTGGTACGACACACCCTATTGGCAATGATGATTCACTTGCCAGGTGGTCGTTCCTCTTAACGACGAACTGTGTTGTATGCTACTCGAAGAATGCCATGACACAAGACCAGGTGGACACATCGGATAGGACGAGACGCTGAAGAAGCTGGCGAAAAAATATTGGCGGGACAAGATGCAGTACGACATGGTCCCAATTTGTGTAAGACTTGTGACACATGTCAACAACAAAATTCCTATCACACACAGCCACCCGGACTTCTACAACCGCTCCCTATTTCTGACGGAACCGTGGAATGAAATCTCCACGGACTTCGTCACGGGATTACCGATCACACCCGAGGGATGTGATGCAGTCCTCACGGTCATCGACAGGTTTTCAAAAATGTCCCACTTCATCTTGACAATGACCACCATCACCACTTAGGGAACAACACGACTATTTCTATACAACATCATGCGGCTACACGGCGTACTAAGAGCCATCACAAGCAACAGAGAAAGTTGATTCACCAGCCATTTTAGGGGCGAACTGATGACTCAATACCATAGCAGAATTCAAATTCCGACGGAGTTTCATTCTCAAACCGACGGTCAAATCGAGCGGACCAATCACACGCTCAAACAGCTTCTCCGAACACTTTGCGAACCTCACGGGACGGATTGGGCACAAAAACTTCCGACCATCGAAATCGCATATAATTTGGCAGTTTCCACCGCAACGGGAAAAACTCCGTTTGATGTGGTGTGGGACAAACTTCCCGCCACACTAGTTAGACTACACAGCCAGAGCAACATTCTCGTAGTTGAAGTCCAACGCCATGACTTCTCCACCATCTGGGAGGAAACATAGTAGACATTCGCAAAAACACAAGCAACGATGAAGTGAGCAGCCGACTGACATCGCAATGACGCCGTATTCGCTGCTGGCGACAAAGTCCTCAGCTCGTCAAACATAAAACTCCATGGAGCCGACTATTCAAAGATTAAACCTTGATGGTTGGGAACTTTTTAGATTGAGCGCATGCAAATCCACGTGGTTGCACGAATCAAACTCCCCAACACTATGCAAGTTCATTCGGTGTTCCATGTCACTAGACTCAAGCACTTCTGAGACCCCAGAGAGACCTTTCCCGGCAGGGATTTCCCTCCCCCTCCTCCTGTTCAAGTGGACGAGGACACATAGCACGTCATCAAGGGCATCCTCGGCCATAGCAAGACGAATCTGGATTCATAAAGTTACATCTCATATCTTTACCATTGATTCTCGAAGACCCCCGATTTCTCAGCGGTCCTTCTCAGATCCGACCACTCACGATGCGGCTCCACACGCGTCGCTCGACAATCGACCCAACGACCCCAACTATGTCTCATTCGTAACTCATTTGTAACACGTGTATATATATGTTCGATCATTTCGACACTTGTCATCGAAGTACACTTACCGTTAATTGCTCAAGTGTCCAAAACTCTGAATCGTATTCAACCTCGCAATGTCTACCTGTTCACCATCTACGCTACATTCGGCATGGAAATTTGCAGGACCTCAGATGTTACCTTTAAAGATCGGGGGAGTTGGTTTCAGTACCAGATGTACACGAGTCCCTAATCTTTACGAGTGGGCATTTTTTCATTACACAGATAGCCCATTGTTTCGCAAAGACAGTGATATTCACTTTGACGGTCGAGGACAAACTGGCCAACTGCCTCGCCCTCGCTGGGTAATCCTGAACCTTCCGATAGCTTCAACAACTCGTAAATTTACAAACAGAAGTATCACAACCATTCGGTCGCCTTTTCAATGCATCGAGAAGAATATAGATTTATAAAGATGCATTGCGCATCTTCACCGTCAATTCTCAAGGACCCCGAAATTCTTGGCAGACCTTCTCGAATCCGACCACTCACGACGCAACTCCGTATGTGTAGCTCGAAAATCGACCCAACAACCTCACCTATGCTTAATTTGTAACTCGACACTTGTATATATATGTTCGATCATTTTAACACTTGTCATCGAGGTACACTTACCGCTAACTATAAATTACTCAAGTGTTCCAAAATCTAAATCGTGTTTTGCCTCACAACTTCTACCTGTTCACCATCTATTCTCTGTTCGGCATAACACTCGGTATCAGAGCGCAGCGGTGCTGGAGAGGCATCCGACTACTTTACCCATCTAGAGGACTACCTTGCACACGCCGTCAGTACATCTCGCAAGTCAAGACTTTGCAGACTTTGTGACTACGACGTGAGGTGAGCGAGTGCAACTGATGACCACCGGAGGGTCTTTGGCGATAGAGGAGCACAACATGCCGATACACACAAACCACGAAGCGACAGCGAATGCTGGCGTGGTAGGCTTTTCTGCAGCTGAAACCACTACTATGACTTTGATAAACAATCCGGTTGCGAATCCGACAACGATAAACCAGCCGTCTCAACCAATAGCCTCGATGAGGACAACAGGGACGACAAGTGGCACTCGACGAAAGTCGCGGATCAATGAGGAACAAGCGAGCATGATCTCCACACTCGAGGAAACAAACAACTACCTCCTCCAACAACTCAACGTTGCGATGGAGGCTCTTTGCAATGCAAGCATGTGTGAAGCGGTGCTCGTGAAGAGAAACTCTCAACTTTCAACTGAACCTTGGATTCGTCCGGCTCCACCAGAAATGTTCGATCCTGCAAACTCAAAAGGACCAACGGTTTGGATGTGGCTGACGAGTTTGGAGGTGGTCTTCACTATTGTTGAGATCAACGATGATCTAAAGAAATTTGACCTCGCGACCGCGCTTTTGCGTAGCACAACGCGTAGTTGGTGATCCGATCTAAAGACCACCCAACGGCAGCAGGAGACCGGCGGGGCATAGTCAACGGCCAACGGCGCCCGTCTCAAATCAATGATCGCAAGCATTCTACCCTTGGAGCAGATGAATCCACATTGGCAAGATGCACTTGCATCACCAACCGACTGGAATGAATTTTTGTGTGTGATGCTCGCATGCTTTGGATGCTTAAACAAGGAGTTTGATGCACGGTAGAAGCTCCAGTGTCTATGTCAACAGTCCAACATGGCAAAGTACAGGTGGGGATTCCACAAGATTATCACCGAAGTAGACATCGCCACCGACGAGCTCTGCTTTCACTACAATAATGGCCTTAAGCGAGATATCCGACAAGCAATTACTATTTTTGGCATTCATAGCGACTTATCGGGGATGATTGCAGCAGTAGAAAGGATGGACGGTGCCGACTACAACGCTCGGATCCAGGAATCCTACGGCTTGCGACCTCCTAATCACAATCATCGTATAAATGGAAAAACCCAGTCAACAGACTCCTCAGATGGAGATAGATGCTGTCAACCAGAGAGATATAAGAAACTACTACAACTGAAGATATGCTAGGCACATCGCTCTCAATTGTCGGAGCAAGAAATAGGCTAAAAAGGGGTGGTCGCAAAAATGTGAGTTGGAAAACCGCAAAGGGCACGAATAAAAGGTGCAACTCTTGTCCGTGAGGAACGATTTGCGCCAAATGATCGTCCATCTGAACGGCCCAACATCACCAAAGAGCGTTTCAAAGATTGCAAAGTTCGATGAGGGGTACGATGACGGCCAACCGGCAATACTGCTAAAAGTTAAACCTTGAGGATGTTAAAGCCGTAGAACGCTATCGACGCTATTGTATGGAGGTGCTTCACATAGCTTCGTAAGCAACGACATGGTTTGCAAGCTGGGGTTTAAGACCAAACCAGGGGAGCTGGAAGGAAAAACTGTCGACGGAAGACTGTAGATACAGAGATTCCGAGAACCACAATGGCTACAAGTAGGGGATGTATGGATTGTTACGGCCTGGATGTCTTGTCCAATGAGCGATCACAAAATCATCCTCGAATGAGATTTCCTGTACTGGCACAGTCCGCAAGTCAACTGCAACAGCGACGACGTCTAGGTTGAAGTGGATGACACCAAGTGACAACTTCGGCGTGCGGGTTGGAAACGGACAACAGAAGCAACCGAGGTGGAAGTAGCAGGGGAAGCAGCGAAAGCCGAAAAGCGACAACTATGCAGCCGATACTACTCAACGTGGCCAAGCATTGTATTGGACAAGGAGCTTGTGCGTGGCTCATACATCTCGAGCTAATGGGAGAAGCGGAAACGGTAGTAGCTGACTCATCATCGGCCTCATCAGTCTCATCGGCATCAATGAAGTTCGCGATGGTACCGGAAGAGTTCGCACCCCTCATTCAAGAGTTTGCGAAAGTCTTCCCCGATGAACTCCCGGAGACTTTACCACCTCAGCGGGACATCGACCATCGCATCAACATGAAGCCGGGCAGCAGACCTACCGTTCAAGAGGCATATCGGATGACCGATCACGAGCTGGCCGAGCTGAAAAAGCAACTCGACCAGATGCTCGATCAGGGGTTCATCCACCCATCCACGTCACCATACACCACGCTTGTAATATTTGTAAAATCAAATACCGGTGGGATACGGATGTGCATGCATTATCGAGCGTTGAACAATGCTACCATCAAGAACCGCCACCCTCTCTCCGAGCTCACAAACGTTTTGACCAACTCTGAGGGCCTGAATTTTCAACAAAATCGACTCACACATCGGATATTACCAGATACGAGTGGCAGCTGCCAACATCGAGAAGACGGCGTTCCGAACTCGCTACGGGCATTTTGAGTTCATGGTCATGCCGTTCGGACTCACAAATGCCACGGCGACGTTTATGGCAACAATGAACAATGTTTTCCGTCCATAGCTTGATGATCTTGTCATGGTGTACCTGGACGACATTCTGGTGTACATCCGCATCCCAGGGGAGCACGGTGGATATCTTCAAAAAGTTCTCGAAGTTTAACAAAGAGAGAAATTATTTGAAAAACTTTCAAAATGCGACATCGGTTGTCGTTCGATCAAGTTTTTGGGTCACGCCATCAACGGCGAGACCATGGCAGCGGTGAACAACCGGTTGCCTACACGTCTCAAACACTACGAGGACCGGAACTCAACTACGCAATACACAAGAAGGAGATGCTGACCGTCCTACATGCATTCAAGACGTGGCGATGCTATCGAGAGTGTCGCAGATGGATCGTGCGCACCAACCACTACACTTTAAATTATTTGAGGATGCAGCCGAATCTCAGCCGACGTCAAACTTGATGGATGGAGTTCGACTACGATATTGAGTACTGGTCAGGCAAAATCAATCGAGCGGACAAGATTGTATGACTGACGTGGTGACAATATAGCTACAACGAGATCTGTACCTCGAGCGACTGTTCGCACGATGCTATGACCAGCATGACAGATATGACAAAACAAAATTCTGGTTCGACGCACCCTACTGGTGATGGCGCTTCACTCGCCAAGTGGTCGTCCCCCCGAATGTCGAATTTTGCCGTATGTTGCTCGAAGAGTGCCACGACACCGGGCCAGGTGGACACTTCGGAGAGGACAAGACCCTGAAGAAGCTGGCGAAAAACTATTGGTGGGACATGATGCAATCGGACGTGGCCAACTTCTGCAAAACGAGCGACACACGTCAGCGACAAAAATCTTGTCGCACAAGGCCACCCGAACTTCTCCAACCGCTCCCAGTTTCCATGGAACCATGGGCACACATCTCCATGGACTTCGTCACTGGGTTACCGGTCACACTCGAGGGATATGCCGCAATCCTCGTGGTCGTCAAAGGGTTTTCCAAAATGTCCCACTTCATCCCGACAACGACTACCATCACCTCCGAGGGAACAACATGGTTGTTTCTAAACAACATCGTGCGGCTACACGCCGTACCGAGAACCGTCACAAGCGACAGAGATCGTCGATTTACCAACCATTTTTGGCACCAACCGATGACTCGCTATGACATCAGAATTCAACTTTCACTGGCGTTTCATCCTCAAACGGACGGCCAAACTAAGCGAACAAATCTTACGCTCGAACAATTGCTTCGAACACTATCCGAACCTCATGGGACGGATTGGGAACGAAAACTCCCAACCGCCAAAATCGCACATAATTCGGCATTTTCCACTATAACGGGAAAACTCCATTTCAAGTGGTGTATGGCAAAAAACCCCGCCACACCAGCCAGAGTACAAAGTCGCATCAACATTCCCGCGGTCGATGTTCAACACCGAGACTTCACCACCATCTGGGAAGAAACGCGTAAGACTCTCACGAAGACGCAAGGAGCGATGAAGCGAGCGGCGGACCGACATCGCAAGGACGACATCTTCACCGCTCACGACAAAGTCCTCCTTAGCTCGGCAAACATCAAGCTCCGAGGATCCGACTGTTTGAAGCTCAAACCCCGATGGTTGGGACCATTTGAGATCGAGTACATGCAAACCCCTTTGGTTGCACGAATTAAACTCCCGAACGCTATGCAAGTTCATCCGGTGTTCCATGTCTGCAGACTCGAGTACTACCAAGACCCCGGAGAGAACTTCCCTAGCAGAGATGTCCCTTCTCCGCCTCCAGTTCAAGTGGACAAAGACACAGAGTATGTCATCGAGGACATCCTTGGCCACTGATGTCGAGGCAAGGAGATAAACTGTCTCGTCAAATAGCACAGCTACGACGTCGCGAACAACAGCTGGGAACCCTTCAATAACCTCTGAGACGTCGATCATCTCATCGACGCCTACTACCGCCGTCACCGGGCCACATCTGTACGCGTGTCAGGACGTCACGGCTAAAAGGGGGGGGAAGTGTTACGTACCAAACGTACACGAGTCTCTAATCCTTCCGAGTGGGCATTTATGTTATTACACAAACAACCCATCGCGTCGCGAAGACCACGATATTCACTCCGACTGTTGACGGCAAACTGGCCAACTGCTCGGCCCTGAGTGGTTTTTCCCGAAACTTCCGACAGCTTCGACCATTCGCACGAATGTACGAACAAAAGTATCACAACCTTTCGGTCGACTTCTCGACGCACGGAGACGAATATAGATTTAGAGAGATGCATCGTGCATCTTCACCGCCGATTCTCGAAGATCCCCGACTTCTCGGCGGACGGTCTCGAATCCAGACCACTCACAAATTGACTTCGCACGCGTCGCTCGACAATCGATCGAACGACCCCGACTATACTTCATTCGTAACTGGACACTCGTATATATGTGTTCGACCATTTCGACACTTGTCATCGAAGTGCACATACCACTAATTATAAATTACTCAAGTGTTCCAAATTCTAAATCGCGTTCTACCTCGCAACTTCTAACCGTCCACCATCTACGCTCTGTCAGGCGTAACAGTTGGTTCCCAAAAAGATTCCCAAAAAGAGTTCAAAAAATTACTTAGTTGAGTGCTCATGGTTGACTAGGCGTGCAAGGTTGTTGACCCGACGTTGTTCGTTCGGACCAGCAGCTCTTTTTGATGCAATTTGCTGTCTGATTCGTTCATGATACGGCAGAGCCAGCGCGTCGCAACCATGTTCTCCAATTTTCACCCTCGAACCCTATTTTTAATCACAAGCTGACGTTGGTTGGTTGCTCAAACGCACCATCCTGCCGAAAGTTGAGCGACTCCGAAGATTGCTCCTGACGGCGAGCCCCACACGTCAACACGCTGACCGACCGCACTCGCAGACAAAGCCTTATCGTAGGGACTGTGCTTTCTGTTGGTATGCGGGGGAGGGGAGTTTCCGCGTTGATGATAAATATTCGCTTGGATGTCACCACTCCGGTTGTCGCACATCTGCCGTGGTATGGTCGACTGACACTCGTATTGTCGACGTGGTCCGCCTTAGTGAATGCCTTCATTTGAGACGGATTTCTGTTCCGCGGACACCTTAGCGTGTATGCAGCCGGGTGGAGTAATCCAAACGAGTGCTTAAAAACTTACGCGACATGTCAGCGTCCGCTCGAACGACGACCACGAGTCCGCGCCGCCTACTTTGTCGCCGACTCTCTCCGCCAATCGCAAAGCGCACACGTCAACGAAAACGCTTTCCCAATCTCGTTTGGGAGGGACCCCCCCCCCCCCCCCCCCCCCCCCCCCCCCCCCCCCCCCCCCCCCCCCCCCCCCCCCCCCCCCC
>SZWC01024977.1:23534-36111 GCA_023375785.1 Penium margaritaceum | reverse complement strand
TTCAGCCGATACACGCCCCGATACACATGCCATATACTGACTATGCTGAGGGGGGGTGGGGGATGGGTGCTGGGGAGGGTGCCGGGAGGGGTTCCTTGCAAGCACCGACATTCCTTCTGGAGGCGTGCTAGGACAAATCCAGCAGCTACCTCAGTGGTCAAATGCGTGCACAAAGACGTCCAAAGGCTTTCCCAAGAGAGTTCGAAACAGCATATTTACCGTTTGAGTAAAACATAAAAGACCTATATCTCATTTTTTCCTCTCAAGAAAACTTCTCTGTGTTTCCTTTTGAACAGGACATCTGAACAAATACAGTTATCTGCACGACATGATTCTGCATTTTGGTATGAGATTGATTCTCCTCAAGACTGAAACTTCCATGATTAACCATACCTCACTCTTGACTTCATGAATAGTCAAAAATGTTATGGTTGTTCATAGTTTAGCCAGGGACTCAGCTGTTTCTTAGTAATACATTTGTTACTGGAGGCATTAATCAAATCTCAGCAGCGGATTGCGTGGTGAAAGTGGCTGACTCCGGTGCCTGAGGATTCCGCTGTAGTGCAAGTACTGAGTGGGGAAATTCATTACATTCCGAATCCTGGAGCCACAACTCGGTATTACAATTTGCCACTGTGTTTGACAGGGGCGTAGGCTACACTCAACCTAATGGAACATAGTATAAGGAGTTAAAGATCATGGAAAACATCAGCCAAAACTCATCACCATCCTTTTGCGCATTTATGATTTCTTTAAGAGCTCTTATTACATACCATGTGTCATAGACAGTGCATGATTCATCTCAAAACTTTACACAAATATGTTTTTAACCACACACGACATTCAAGCCATATCGGAGAAGAATTTACAACAAAGGTTTGTGGGCCCACAGCTGTGACCATGCTCAAAATGTTTTTGGCTCCCCCAGCAGATGGGTAGAGTGTCTTGGATGATTTTTGTTTTCAACATCTGAGGGTCCAGGTAGCAGAAGCGCAACATTGTGCAGAAGATAGAGTCGCAAATGATATGTGGATGGCCTGAGATTTGGGCTACGGAGGTGGCAATTTAATCCATCCAACACACAAGGAGCTGAGTCGAATTCATGAAGGACACCAATGGGACTTGACAAGGCGGATGTGACAGGCACAAAGAAGCAGACCTTAAAAAAGAAGGGCATGGAGGTGCTCATGCTCCTGTTGTTTTCTACAGTCCAGACTCACTCAAGCTACTCCCAATGCTGCATTTTTGCAGCCAAGGAATGAAAGAGAGAGAAAGAGAGAGAAAAAAAAAGCACCATCCACCAGTTTAATCATATTTTGAAAACAACCTTTGTGAAGAAACAAATTTTCATGGTAAGGATTAGGGAGGGCAAGGAAATTCTCCATGCTATACAGAATTTTGAGATGCTCACCTCGTAGTGCAATGATGTGGGGTGGAAGGTGGAGTTGGATGCGTTAGCGCTGGCCCTCCTCATGGCTCTACTAGACATTTGGAGTCCTCTCATCACCATTCTCCCTGAAATTGCAGTTGTAAAGCTAAATCATTACTGTGCATCTTCCTGCAAAGGAAGCAGGAATGTTGACAGAAGAATGATCCATGAGTGGGCTGTTTTGTAATGTAATGATGGCCCATAGTTATCTGATTTTTATTATGGAATCATAAGAATAAAAAGAGAAAAAAAAAACACAAGGGGCAAACATATTCAACAGAGGCAAGGTTAGATGATGGTGGACGGCCCGTACCCCATCTGGTTTGAGCTCAGGGCTTGCTATTCACTTGCTGCCACCCTCTCAATGTTTCTATCTAGTTTTTATTTCTCTTCACCTCTCTTTTCCCACTCTATCCTCCAGAATTATTCGATTGAATCAAGTAGCAAGCTAGGGATGATGGAGCTTGAAGGTTCAAGGCCACTGAGAGTCGACTGTGATCAATTGGCAGCTAATAAGGGGACAGCTGGTCACCTGGCCAATCACCGGCTTCCCAGCCGGCTGGCTCCAGGTTGGTAAGTAGCTTTCAAGAGGATGGTTGCTGGCCAGCCTTGCTGAGGGGACGGGAATGTTTTGTGATACTTCTCCTATGGAGAAGTATCACAAAATTTTTTCTTTACAATTTTGACAAAAACAACTAACAAAGAAACATTCATTACTACAAAAAATGTGCTCTGCCCTTTGTGGAGGTATGACCCCTGGATTTGTTGTAGGATGACTCAACTATGCTCTGTGTCATGTGAGATATGACCTGTGAGTACACTATGTAGGTGAGTGGTTAGCTTGGCCATTTTGTTGATTTGGCCAAGTGAGAGGTCATGAGTTCGATACTGGCTCCATGCACATCTTGGTTGTTTTGGAAGCTTCCAAGAAAGAAAGTCCATTGCTTCTGGGAAGCAGCACGACTGATCAGTCACCTTGGCACAAGGATGCTTATGTGTCAAGCTCACAACGCAAGTCTCTTGGTGATGTGGCAGGGTCAAGCCACTTCTCAAGAATGTGCTTTTGAGTTCTAGGACTGGACAGACAGCTATAAAAGGACTTGTATTGCATGCTGATTAATTAACCCTTACTTGATGCTCTCTTGCGTATTGACAACTTGAGCTCTTCTTGAGATGTAATGCTAAGGCGTTAGTACTCTTGAAGGTGAAGTGTATGCCTGATTAAGTTTGGGGTGCACGACACATACCTGCAAAGGAAGAAGGTGTAAAAACCTTCGTGAGCTTTTTCGGTTTTGCGGCTTCTCTGCCGGAGGTGGTTAGCTTAGTAGCTAACAGCCTCACCCTCTCCCATAATCTCCTCATTGAGAGGAGGAGAAATCAATGGCACAAACTGATTGAAAGTATCTCGCACATGCAGCCACCTCAGAAGAAAAACAGATGCTTTGAGAACCACAACTTTGACACCTTAAACAAGAAAACTGATGCAGAAGNAAATTGTACATCCCTCCTTGTCTGTAGCCAAGAATATGGGGACGAGGTAAGAAAAAGCAAGGGCTTCCATTGTTACAGTCATGGATGTAGGTGGTTTGCAAGTAGAAGGAGCAGAGAAGTTAAGATTAAGGAGGGGAAAATGTATTATTGTGTAATGTGGAATGAGCAGTAAGTGCAAATTGATGGCAGGAATTCAAACATTGGAGTGTATACGTGCAGCTACTAAAAGAAAAATGGTTGAGGTCTTAGATTATTTATGAGCCCATTTTTCATGAATTCCCGAACTCATTCGTGGATTTGAGGAACCTCACAAGATGGTTTTAAGGATTTCGTAATAAGATGTCCCTATTGTAACGTACACAAGGCGTCTTATGGATTCTAGGCACATCGAGACCATTTTCCTACTGCAGAAAACCTGCCTTGCAGTTGAGCTCATTCTCCCTCCCTTGGAGAGGCAAGGAGAAAGAGGGGAAGGGAAGAAATAGTACAGGCAGGAAAGCAATAGAGAGAGAGAAAGAAAGAAAGAGAGAAATGAATGGTGTTGGTTGAGGCAGTTTGCCACAATTCTCATGAAGTGTTGCTGCATAACATAAATCGTCGCATGTTGGCCTACAGATGGTGGATCAAAACAAGCTTGTCACAGCAGTCTAGGAGGGCATAAGGCTAGGAAAAAATCTGGTATGAGTAGGTTTAAGGGCCTTATGATTCTCTAATATCCTATGGTAATTATTGCTCTCCATCTCTGGCTCCAAAGCATCTCCAAGCCTTCTTTCCGCTGTGATTATACACCAAGCCACATTTTGGGGGTGGGTGGTGCTGAAGCTATAACTTCTACAAGGAGCAGAAAGCATGGACTGTGCTGAACAACTTGGAGTCTGATCCACATGGCAAAACAAGACAAAAGGGTCAATGCAAGAAAAAAAACATTTCATTATCTTTCCTTTGATTGCAGAGCATCTACACAGCCTAGTATGAGCACGTGGAAGAAAATATGTAGCTCCTGCACAATTTGAAGACATCAAATTTCACCCAAAAGTACCAGATTCTTGCCAACAACCTTCTGTATTTCTCTGAAAAGGCAGGAGGTTGTACCAAATTTTTCCTGTATTTCTTCATGGCCAGAAGCCCATACGTGAGCTATGGAAAAGGCGGCATATTTTGGAGCAGCTGCTAGGCCTCAATCTTGAGACGGAGTTTCTCAATTGGCAGGTAGTTGGCCTATGGTATGTGGTAGATGCAAGAAGAATTTATGTGGCCTGGTCAATGAGTCCGCAAAGACCGAAGCCAAAGGTCCGAACAGATATTCCTTTGATCTCGTGAATGCCTCTGATGTCACTTGCAGTAAGTTGCTTCAGCTGAAGAGTATTGGCTCAGTTCAGAATTACACACACTGCTTCTTGGCACCATGCTTGGAGGAGCTGAAGAAGCAAGGGCTCACTGGTTGGAATTTGTGCCTCACATGTTCTCTTGGTGAAGAATTTACTTGGCAGTTCTAGGTGTGCATGACCTATTGCACACGAAACAAGGAAACGATCAATAACTGGAAACCATCTCCAAGGGACATGGAACCATTTGACCAGCTCAGATAAGTACAATGTCTTTTGGAAGATCAGCTGCATCTTGGGGTACCATCATGTCTGATGTGCAGAGAAGGATATGGAAAAGGATAGTGTTTTGAATGAGGTACGGCCAATTTGAGTACCTTGGGATTCATTTTAGCTTGAAAAACACACTAGAAAAATTCATGAGCCTCAATATATGGATCTTCCATCCTCACATTCACAGTTTTATGGTGGCATACCCCAACAAGATCCTCATCTACCCAGGGAATCAGGAAGGGCAGTTGCAAGATCTTTTACATGTACAATATGTCCCTTAAGAGAAAAAAAAATAGCCCATTTAACTCTCTCATTGCATCCTCAAGAAGACACCCGTGGATTTTCTTCTGGAGATTCTTAGAGGCAAGGGCCTCTATATATATTTCAAGAGACTAGAGGCTACTGTCAAAAAATCCGCATGGTGCTGTTCCAAAGTTGGTGTGATCTTCTCTAGTGGTTCACGTCTTTTGTTTTGGGCGAATTTGAGACTGAGCGTGAGCTTACTGGTCGCCTCACGCTATCTGAGTAGGCAATTAGAGACAGTCATTTTTTTCAAAGGGAATAATGCGATCTTTGCATTAGTTTTTGTACATGAACATGATGAAAATATTTATAGGACTAGTCATGGGCTCTCCAATGCGCCAAACCGTGCATGATTTGGCCAAGTAGTGCCCAAGTTATGCATGCTAAAGCGCAGGTCTCACCCACCACAGAAACACCTAACGCCTCCATGGTGCGCATGCGCCATGGCGCTTTTCTTCACGTGCAAAGCACCTTTCACAAAGTGCAGATCCCATAGCACGTGATTTAGGGGTCCCCTGGACTGTTTTGAAGCACCTCACCCACGTTTGGGTCGAGTTTAGTAATGGGGTTAGACGAGTTTTGAATCCTATTCGCAGACCTGCAGTCAAACGTTTGACTGTCCCCCGGTAACAAAACATAATACCGAGTTTCGGACGCCGAGCTAGCATTTTGGCTGTCCCTCAGTAACAAGCTGCACTACATGATCCGGTGGATTATCAACCGGATGCCTCGGCAGTTATTCTGAAGCAAAATCTCCAGATAGAAACTTGTTTCTCCGTCCAGTCGATTATTCACCGGAGGTCGAGTCGCGGCCGGCTCCTAGAGCCGCCGAGCACACCCTAACTTTGGAAGCTCATATCTCCCTTGATTCTCGTCCGATGAAATAACTTCCACCGGATTCAGCAACTTGTCCACTTTGAGGGACAATCATCCATTTTGGGATCCAAGCTGCTGAATCTAACTGCAAGAATTTTCCTTTCTCTGGCAGCTCGTTGGCGCCTCCCGGCGCTGCACTTGGGCATGCAGAGGGGCAATACTTCAACATTCTCCCCATTGCACCTGCCATGCTCGTTGCTCCAACTTGCTCTCACTCCTCTTTTGCTGCACCCTTCAGCCCTTCATGGCTGGTCATCCCAAGCCCGGCCACGCTCATCGCATGCCAGTCCACGGGTTGCGCTCTGGTCAAGCAATCCGCAAACATGTTGTGCATTCTGCAGTGTTGTAGCACCACCTGTCCCTTTCTAACCATGCCCCATGCCTAGTGATAATGCACCTCGATGTGCTTCATCGTCCTGTGCTATGTCGGGTTGTTGCTCAGTGAGATGGAGCCGGTGTTGTCCTCTTGCACCACCGTAGGCTCCTACTGCGGCAAGCCCAGCTCCCCTAGCAACGTGCGGAGCCACAATGCCTCCTTGACCACCTTGACGAGTGCGATGTACTCTGCTTCCATTGTGGAGGTGACGACATATTCTTGCTTCCTCATGGCTGTACCATGAGACCACTCCATGAGTAAGAAAGAACACGTAGCCAGATGTGGACTTCCGCTTGTCCACATCCCTAGTGTAGTCTGCATCAATGTAGTAGATCAAACTCAAGGGGTCCGCCCTACCTTTGCTGTCAAACCTCAAGCGTGCGTGGTGCGTTGCCAATAGGTAGCGGGTGATGCACTTGACAATCTCCTAGTGTAGTGGCCCTGGATCGGCCATGTACCTACTCACTTGGCCAACCGTGTAAGCCCAGTCTGGTGGAGTCGCTACCATAGTATACACAAGGCTGCCCAACGTTGACTGGTAGGGCACACCCCTGCAAAATCCTCCCGCTCTTCTTTTGTTTGCGGCGCCATTGCTGCACTCATTCCACACGTTGTGGAGACAGGACTGCATAATGGTTTGTAATCCTCCATGACGTACCGTTTCAGCACCTTGACCACTTACTTGGCCTGCCTAGCTCAAGCATGCGCGCCCTCCGATTCCGTGTAGTTCTCACCTTGAGGTAGAACTCTAGCTCCCCCATGTACGACAACTAGAACCTGCTGCGTAGGAGCTCTTTTAGCAGTTGTAGGCTCGGCAGGTCTAAGGAGCACAGGATCAGTTTGTCTACATAGAGTGCAACGATCTGATGGAGCGTCTTGATACGCCGCACACACGTGCTGTGATCCTCTTCACACCGCTTTCAGCTGAGTTGTGCCATGAAGCTGCCCGTCCATTAGCACCAGCGTTGGGGCGATTGTTTTAGCCCATACAAGGACTTCCGCAGCTTGCACACCTTGCTGTACGGCGCCTCCACCACCTCCGGCACCTCCATGTAGACTTCTTTGTCAATGATGCCGTTCAGGAAGGCCCTATTTACGTCCATCACTTGGAGCTCCATATTTTTTGGGGTTGCCACCAGAAGGACCCGAATGCTTGTGAACTTGACAACAAGGGTGAACTTGTCATCGTTGTGCTTGCCCTTACACTGTGCATACTCTTTTGCCTCAAGCCACACCTTGTACTTTTCCACCACACATTCTTTCATGAACTTGGTCTTGAAGACCCACTCGGAGCTCATGACCTTCGCCTCTTTTGCCCTGTCAACCAGCTCCCAAGTGTCCTTTTCAGCAATGGACGCCAACTCAAACTTGATGGCGGCGTCCCACTGCTTCCCTTGGGCTGTGCAAGTAGCTCTTGCACGTTCATTGGCTCCATTGATGGAGACAACATGCACCACGTCATGCCGATCCATCGACCGATACCTTCGTCGAAGCGCTTCCCCGCTCTCCACTGCCTCCCTCTACGACGCGGCAGTTTTGGTGGCATCTCTTCACTCAGCTGCAATCCTTCAGACTCTGCTTGCTGTGGTGAAACATTGACCGGACAACTCTCTAAAGGTCTCTACAGCTCCGACAAAACATTGACTGGATGGGCGGCGCGTCCAAAGGATTTTTTTCCAACGCTCGATGAAAATTCCGCCGAGAGTGCGCGCTTCGGCGCCTGTACTACCTTCTCCAACGGATCTTTCCGCAGGATCTCTAGCCCAGCTTCGTCCTTGTTGGAGTCCTCCGCATTGGCTTGTGCACCGGTTGCACCGCCATACTCTGACACTGCATCCTTGACCTCTGTGTCTGCTGGCTCCTTCTCGTAGTGAAGGAGCTAGAACCACTCCCCTTATTTCGAAGTGCTCCAGACGCTCATGTTGTTGTCGATGCTGCTGAATCTTTGGTGCTCATCAAACTCAATATCATGGCTGTGGATGATCTCTTCTGTGTGTGGGTCCCAGAGCTGGTACACCTTCTGTGCACTCTCGTAGCCAAGGAACAAGCATGGCTTCGCCCATGGTTCTAGTTTGCTGTCTCATTGCTACGCCACCTACACCATCGCACACACCTTGCACCCAAACACCTTCAAGTGTGCCATGTTTGGATTGTACATTCCTTAAACCTCCTGTGGCATTTCCTAACCACCCTTATCCTTCAGCACTGGTGTTGGGATGAGGTTGATGGAGTAGCTTGCTATATGCACAGCTTCTGTCCGGAACCCTCACGGCAACCCCTCATCCACAAGAATGGTCCATAACATATTTTGCAACGTCTGGTTTGGCCGCTCCGCCACTCCGTTGGACTGTGCCGAGTACGGCATAGTGGGTTCCCACTTGATGGTCTGCTACTTCATCCACCCGCTATAGCCCACGTTTTATCTGCCACTGTCGTTGCGTAGTGCTCTGACCTTCCGGCCACTGTGCCTCTCCACCGCTGTGATGTACTCCTTCAGCCATGGCAAGACCTCACCTTTCCTCTTCATAAAGTAGAAGAAGAGCTTCTTGGTGCACTAATCAATGAATGTGATGAAGTATCTCAATCCGTTGTTTGAATGGTTTACACATGTTGCTGTGTACAACCTCCAGCAGATCCTTTCGGCAATGCACGTTCTCATCGAACGGCTTGCGCCATGCCTTGCCCAAAATGCAAGGCTCGTAGTTTTTGTGCACTACTACATCTGCTACCGCATTTGTTGCATTGTTGATGAGGACGCTGCGCACCATGTCACGCTTCTCCATCTCCCTAACGGTTGCGGGCGCCGAATACCCCAACTGTTGTTGCCAGAGCTCCAGATCAGGACTTCCTTCCTTGGCCATGTTGACGACATGCTCCTACAATTCCGTTGCGTCTGATGCCGCGAGGATCACCTTGATCTCCATCATGTAGAGATCACCCTTGCGCTTCACCTCCAGCACGACCTCACCTTCGCCGTCGATGCGCACCACTGTGCCTTTCTTGCGTAAGAGCACCTCATATCCCTTATCTGTCAAGCCACTAACACTCAGGATGTCAGCCAGGCTAGGGACGTGCTGTACATCACGGATTATGCATAGCTCCTTCGTACCGCCCACCATGACTTCCACCTCTACATCACCTTGGCCGGTCGCTGGCTCAACTTAGTTGATTGCGATCACCATTGGCTTGGAGGAATTCTTGTAGGTATGAACCCCACCTTCCTGACCTGGGTGTGCTCCTCGATCCCAAAACCTAGGCACCTCCTGTTGGCCTTCTTGAGGAAGTGATTCTTGTTGCCATTGAGGAGCAACCTGCCTTTGGGTTTTTTGCCACCGGCCTTTGCCTCCTCCGGGCACTCATGGGCCCAGTGGCCCTCCTTGCCGCAGTTGCGGCACACACTTTTCTTGGCTCCTTTCTTGGCGCCGTCCTTTTTGCGGCTTCTTTTTCCCCCGCTTCCACCACCACGTGTTTTGGTGACGAGGGTCAATGAGGAAAACAAGGACTCCATGGAGCTAAGGCGTTGCACCCTGCTGCGCATGTATCCCATGACCATGCCAAAGGTGAGCTTGTCCTCCGGCCATCCTCCTAGGACGGTGATGAGGGGGTCCCAACTATCAGGTAGGGCCATGAGGGGGGTTATCGCTTGCAGCTGCGTTTCAATCTTCCACCCCACGTCATTTCATTGTGAGGCAAGCCACTCAATTTGCTACATGGCAGAGATGACATCATCTCCCTCCTCGATTCTCACTGTAAGGAGACGCCTCATCGTGAAGATGTTGTCCACAATCAACTTAGATTGGTGGAATGTGCAAAGTTTTTGCCAAGCTTTGGCTGCCAGCTTGCAGCCATGGAAGTAGCCCCACTGTAACTCAGGTATCCCAGACACAAGGAGCATGGGCATCTCTGTATTCTTCTTTTTTTAAAGCCTGCTCTCCGCATCCGTAGCAGTCGCCTGTGTGAGCACCTCATTTCCTAACATGATATCTAGCAACTCCTTAATGCACGAGGTGCAGCTTGAACTGCCGCCTCCATAGCACAAATCCTGGGCTACAGCATTTTTCTGAATAGGCTGTGTCTCCTTCTTTGCCATTTGTGTAGCTTCTACTCTGACAAGTTCTTGTAACTTCAGAGTGACGTCTAAGATTACAATCCCGTGCGCTGCGGAAGACGTGAACGTTGGAGACAATCACACCCATGGGCCCATAACCCTTTGTCAAGGAATCCACATGGTGCAGTTCTGACGTTGGTGGGATCTTCTCTAGTTGTTCATGTCTTTCATTTCCGAGCGTGAGCTTTCTGATTGCCTCACGCTATGTGAGCACGCATTTAGAGAAAGTCACTTTTTTTAAGGGAATAATGCAATTCTTGCATTCATTTTTGTACATGGACATGATAAAAATATTTATAAGGCTATTCATGAGCTCTCCAACGCACCAAACCGTGCGTAATTTGGCCAAGCGGAGCCCAAGTTATGCCTCCCAAAGCGCAGGTCTCACCCACCACAGAAAGACCTAACCCCTCCATGGTGTGCACACGCTCCAGAGCCTTTCTTCACGTGTGAAGCGCCTTTACCAAGGCGAAGATCCCATTTCACGTGATTCAGGGGTCCCCTGCACTGTTTTGATGCACCTCCCCCACATTTGGCTCGAGTTTGGTGATGGGTGGTGACGAGGTTTGAAACCTGTCCGCGAACCTGCAATCAAAACCTTGACCAAGTTCCCGAGTGACAAAACATACTACAGAGTTTTGGACGCCGAGCCTGGGTTTTGGTTGTGTCCCTCAGTAACAAGCTGCACTACAGGATCCAGTAGATCATCCACTGGATGCCTTGGCAGTCATTATGGAGCAAAATCTCCAGATGGACGTTTGTTATTTGGTCCGGTCAATTATTCACTAGAAGTCGAGTTGCGGCTGGCTCCCAGAGCTGCCGCACACACCCTAACTTTGAAAGCTCATATCTCCCTCGACACCTGTCGGATTCTGGTGAAACAACTTTAACCATATTCAGCAGCGTGTAACATTTTATTGGCAANAACCTGCAATCAAAACCTTGACCAAGTTCCCGAGTGACAAAACATACTACAGAGTTTTGGACGCCGAGCCTGGGTTTTGGTTGTGTCCCTCAGTAACAAGCTGCACTACAGGATCCAGTAGATCATCCACTGGATGCCTTGGCAGTCATTATGGAGCAAAATCTCCAGATGGACGTTTGTTATTTGGTCCGGTCAATTATTCACTAGAAGTCGAGTTGCGGCTGGCTCCCAGAGCTGCCGCACACACCCTAACTTTGAAAGCTCATATCTCCCTCGATACTTGTCCGATTCCGGTGAAACAACTTTCACCATATTCAGCAGCGTGTAACATTTGATTGGCAATCATCTACTTTAGGATCTGAGCAAACCTCAAGCCGCTAGATCCAACTGCGAGGATTTTCCTATCTCTCGTGGCTTGTTAGCTATCCCGGCGCCGCTCTTGGGCATGCAGAGGGGGAAACTTTCAACATCTACAACATAATGGTGGGTTACGTGGTGCATAATTGACATCAAGATTGACTTAGGATCCGTCAAAAACAACTACAATTGCATTTGAGGGAATGAAAAAAAGGGTATGCCACCAGCGGAGCTGAGAACAAAGATTGACTGTGGCAATGGGAAAAGGAGGATATAAGGAGCTTCAAGGAGCTGAAAACTGCAAGGTAGGACTCTCTGTGCATGTAAATTCACCCAAGAATCACATCATGGTGATGGATACAAAAGACTATGCCATAGGGGTTGTGTTCATTCAGGATTAAAGAGAAGAGCCGTAGAAAATCACATATGCACATTATAATCTGCAAGGTGTAGAGCTCAACTATAGGATCCTCAAAAATCGGATGTAGCGTGTGGTCAATGAGTTCAAGCATTGAAAGTGCTACCTCAAGTCATACTGTTGTGCCGTCTTCATGGATCTTTACAGTTCAAGATAGTAAAACATGTAGCAAAACTTGGGTCTTTAGTGAAATGTAGTATGGAGTTCATGGAAGGTTGTTTTGAACATAAGATCCATTGAAATCCTGTGAAGGTTATTCTCAGAGATTGTCTGTCAAGGTGGTCAGCCATGAGCGTGAATTTTTTATACAGTGGTGATGGATTCTCTGGTCACTTGTAGCCTGTTCAAGCATGGCTGCGGCGTGGACCTGGAATTCAGGCATGGTGCAATGAAAAAAGACTGTCTTTCAATAGAATGCTCTATTGAATCAGATGTCGTTGGAGGAGGAGCATGATGTCTATTACTTGGAGTAATTTCATTTCAAGAAGATATTCAAATGATTTGTATACTAGTACTATTGTACCTCAATTGTAAAAGAATGCAAGAGGCATGCGATGTGTGCCAAAAACCCAAAGCATAGAGGACCAAGCCACCAGGAAATCTGGAACCATTCCCTAAACCAGAACGACCATAGACACACGTCTTGCATCACTTCATCAGAGAGTTGCCTGTGGAGCAGCATGGTAACAACACACT
>SZWC01024977.1:0-18598 GCA_023375785.1 Penium margaritaceum | reverse complement strand
AGCAATTCAAGAATGAAATTACCAAACCAAGAAGCTTCCTCAAGTACAAAACAAATAAGTGAATTTTCCTAAAGCCTTCGTATCCCATGTATACTCGTCTTTTGGTGGTTTCCTGGACTTCAAGTAACTTCTGGGAAAACTCGTCAAGGCAAGGAGGAAAGTGTAATTTTCCTTCCTTTGTATGGGATATTCTGTTGTACACATACTTGAAGGTGCGTTATTTTGGGGTGATTGGAAGTAAAACAATTGTAGAGTTTTTTTCCTGTTTCCAATATGCAAAAAATGACCCAGGGTCATAATGCAAGTTTTGTTTTTTGGCTTTCTTTTTCTCCACATCAAGGGGAACTTTTTTTACCCCAACATATATGTAGAGTACTGGTCTATACATGGGGAAAACATCCAGTATATCCATGCAACTGAAGGGCTTACCCTATTCTATCCACAAATGGCGCAAATGTATGTCCGCCAATCCAGCACTTCAGAATGAAAGACAGAAAAAAAGACAGAAATAAAAGAAAAAAAACCAACAAGGTATCAAGCTTGCTTGCCATGCTTGATCAGTGAATTGCATCGCTAACCAAGCATGGCAAGGATGGTTATGTGACCCTTCTCAATCAAGCAGGAGTGACTTGATCGCAACTCTCGCCCCCTTGCAAGTTTTTGATGGAGTCACGACCCCCTTTTTTTTTTTTTTTTACGGGCATGCAAAGCCTGCCTCTTCTACATGAAAATGTCTTTAAAATCCAACCCCAAATTATTTTTGCGGTTAAGGGTTTTATCTTTTGCGCGGACACCTGCTGCGCTGCGCAGTAGTGAGGGCCAGCAACTTCCTTTCAACGCATGGGTGTCTTGGACACCCTTCGCAAACCCCATGCAAATCCCTGCATTGAACAATCACAAGCACTTCAAAACAGGGATTTTTTATTATTCAAGAAGAGTGATGATTTCAGCACTCTGATGATGTATTGTATGCAACGTCCACATGGTGTTTGCTCACTTTTTTTTGGTTACCTCATTGATTTTCTGCGACCTGTGGGTACATCAGCTTTCAAGGGCAAAAGTGGTGGATATGGTTTTGTTAAAGGATGATTACTGGATACAGCAGATCTATTGGGAATTCTGTAGGTGTATGGTCACACCCCCAAAGTAACATGCATGCTGTTCACTTGTCTGCATCCAAAGAATATGACTTGAACATAGTGCTATGGTGTCATGTGTGTGAAGCGTGCACTGCCTATTTCGTCTGAGCGACGTGGAACAGCTTTGGTTTGGCTCATTCCTTCTGTGATTTGAACAACATGCAGAAACCATTTCCCAAAAAGGCAAAATGTAGAGTTACAGTTTATATGTACCAAAATAAACAGTTAATCACAGATTTCCAGGACAGTAGGATAGTTGCAAGAAGAGTTCCAAGTACCATTACAAGTGGCTCTTTCTGTAAGGTTGGAAGGGAACATGGCTATGCAAGATATGAGCTAGCCATAGGATGTAAATACCATTGTACTTACCTAAAAATAGCTAACCAAGAACTCATGGAAGTGAGTGTAGTCCAGCTCTGGCCCCAGAATAACTCAAATTCTATCTCTCCCATGCCACTTTGCTTCCCACACACCAAGGTTTGACCCTTAAAGAGTACTCATTATCACATGTGTTAAGATAATCCAGGGCACTTCTTCATAATGGTCTAGTCATATTGAGAAATATACCGAAGTTTGTCAGAATGTTGATAAGGTTTACAACGCTTCCGTTGACCCTTCTAAAAGGTGGTGAATGATTTTCAGAATGTTGAGAGCGGAACATGAATGGTTGGGAAATACGCATAAAATTGGTTAGAAAACACACACACACATACAAATGTTTTAGGGACTAATGTATGTCAGGGATCTAACACTTCCCACCCTTTTAGCCATGATGTCTCGGCACGTTAAGTAGCAATGGCCAGTATGGACTAAAGTGGCCTTCAATAAGATGCTTAACATCTTGGATAATGTCGTAGGACTCATGCATTCTTTGCATTGTGATGTATTCATGCCAATCTACAAGATACTTGGTCACTTTACCTTGTCTGTGATGGCTAAGGATGTCTCACATACTCTGTTTCCTCGTCCACATGGATGGGTGGTGGTGAGGGTGACCCCATCCTTGTAAGTACTTGCCGGAGTCTTGGTATGGCCTGATATCATTAGCTATTGAGCTGAAAATGCAAAACTCAAAATATCACAAGGGGTTTTACACATTTTTCCTTTACACGTTTGTGTTGTGCAACCCCACCTTAATCAAGCACACATCCCACCTTTCAAGGTACTGAATTTGCATTACATCTCAAAAAGTGCTCAAGTCATCAATCGCCAAGAAAGCATCAAGCTAGGATGTAATCAATTAGCATGAAAGAGAAGTCCTTTCACAGTTTTTATCCAGTCAAAGAACTGAAAAACAAGTTCCAAAGCAATGGCTTGAGCAAGCCATATCACGAATGGACTTGCACTATGGGCTTGACACATCAGCATGAAAGTGCCAAGGTGGCAGACAAACCATGAAGCTTCCAACAAGCTACAGACTTCCTAAGATTCTTTTGCTGCAAAAATATGCATGGGGACCAGGTTCAAATGCATGACCTCGCACTTGACCAAATGAGCAATACAGCCAAGTTAAACATTCACCCACATGGAATACCCACGGATCACATTTCATGGGAGACAAAAGACAAGTGGGTCATTGTACAATGGATCCACAGATCATACCTCCACACGGTGCAAAGTTATCCTGAACCATCCCTCGGAAGTGAACAAGGGCCATACATATTCAACGGATACCTCTAATTTGGAAAAACCAGGAGGGTGGACAAGCTCTTGGGTAGGCAAAATTTGTTGATCAGAGGTTTCAACATGCCTTCAATCATGAACAGGTCAAATCACTTGCATTCACAGTTTTTTCACATATTTTCAACAGCTTTCAGCTCCCTACTTCATTGCTTCTTGAGCCTTCATGAAAGTCTGATATGTCTCATCCTGAACTCTGCGCGAACTTCCATCGCAAAAAAGCTGGTGAAAACTTTGTGTCAGGTGGGTGACAATTTTTTCCTTGGAACCGAGATAAAGCATTATCGTTCCTTTTGGAGGATCAAATACTTTGATCTAAAGCATATCATATCATTGTTCTCTCAGAGCCAATGGTCACCTAGGACCACGTTGAATGGGTGAGGAAGGTTCAGAACCTTCAACATAGCTTTCTATGTGTATCTTGAATGCAGATTATTGCTTTGCAGGTACCAGCACGGTCATCATACTGTTTTTACTGATGAAAACTATCAAGTAAATCTGCTTGTAATTGTGGCCCACCTATCAGGTAAATTCATGGCTGGTAAAGGAAACATCCTCTCTAATGTCACCAAAGACATGTACTCAGATACATGTAAGATGTCCCATGGAATACTTTGATGTACTAGTTTTTCTCTTTCAAGTGAAAAGGCTCAATGACAAAAAATCAAGAACATCCATAGGGCATGCACCAAATCTTCGGTATCTTACCCACTTTAGTCTACATATTCTGATTTTGTGTTAATTCTACAAGAACCTTCTAGTTGTCAAACTTGGCATGGTTGAAATCGATAACATGGGGCACAAAGGTGATTATACTCATTGCTTTGAGAGTTCTTGTATCAATGAACGCATCACATACATCAGAACAAATGGTTAGCATTGCCAACACTAAGCAAGTTTGATCATATATTTCATCATGTTGAGTTGACAGTGGCGTTCAGGAAGAATAGAATGCAGTCCAATCAAAGGAGAGAAAAAACAGAGTAATCTGAACTCATCACGAACTCAAATGGATCTACATCATTCATAGAGAATACAAGAACAAACTTATGAGCCATTTTTCCCAGATTGATATCCGCTAACGTCACTAGGAGGCACAGAAAGCCTATGTCATGACCCTTTCTATTTCACCAGACATGCATGTTGCCATAGTTGTGGCCCTGTCCTCGGCTCTGTTTGTGACCACCCACTCCACCATCTCCTTGAGGTGTTGCACATTCAACTAGTGTTACGGCCTCTTCTCCTCCACTCGCAGCCTGGGGACAGTCTTCTGGTGGCCTGGGGCGGCGAGTCCCAGAGTGGTCAGGCTGATTGTAGTTCTGGCAGATCCCTTCATGAAAGGCAAACTTCTGTTGTTCACGTCCCACCTTCTTCTTGTCGCTATAAAGACTGCGCTTTTTGGAGGTCTCCTGAGCAGTTTTTTTTTCTTGGATTGTTCATAAACCACTTATCCTTAGCCCCACCTTATTGCAAGCATGTCCCTAAATCCCATGTGGTGTGCAAGCGCATGTTGTGGCCTTGCTGCCTGCGCACATTTGGCCGTGTGTTTGAAAAGTGCTCCTAGTTTACCGAATATACTTTGTGCATGTAGTCAAACAATGCCATCCTCCTCGTTAAGGCTTGGCCCATTGCGATAGTTGTGGTCTTGTCCTTAGAATCTTCACCTGTAAAACCATTACGCAATAAATTTATAACTCAATAACTCTCAATAACTCTCTCTAGCAGCAGGTACACCAACAGAAAGTACTCCATTTACTTTAATTTTTGGATCACATAATTTGTGTTAAAGCTTTCTGCTTCTTCCATGAGCATGGTCAAATAATTCAAGGAGGACCACAGTGAGACACCAAGTTGCTTGAATTCTTTGAGCTTCTGGAAAACCTGGTGTACCTCCTCACACTAGGTACACTTCTTTTCCATGGCAGTGCAAAAAGCCTTTTACAACATGAGGTACCACTCTAGCTGAGGTTGTTGCAAAATCCACTCCTTGACTACATACTTGAACTTTTTGCACTTAAATCATGTTGTGGCAAGATGAACCCATTGACTGAGTGAAGCCTTGTGGATGTGCACAACGTACTCCATGTGGTTCAACCTGAGGTTCAGCTTCATGCTTTTGTAACGTATTCTTGCACTTTGAAGGAACAACTTGCTCATGACTGACTCCGAATTTATCAAAGCTAGCTTGTCTTTGCTGCCATTGCGAGTGGCATGAGAAATTGTTTTGTACTCTTGCCCTTGCCGCACCTAGACCTAGGTCATGCTCTGCAATGCCTTGTCCAGGTCATTACATTGGAGCACTGCCTCCTTGAAGGTGATGCATTGGAGGTGGTGGTCTCGGTTACTTTATAAGAGGAATATGTAGCAGTAGGGCTGGTTCGGGCCTCCCACCTTGCAATAGCAACGGGCTGGTTTGCAAGAACCCCTTGCTATTGGAAGGGCTGGCCGGTGGCCAGCCAAGCACTGGCCGTTGGCAGGCTGGATGGTCAGCATACTGTTAGGGGAACGGCCGGCCACCCACCAACAAGCCACCAGCCACCGATCAAGCTGGTGGATCGATCGGCAGTTGAGAAGCTACAAGGGCCTCAAGGGCAAGGCCCGTGGCCTCGTGCCCTCACCCACGCTTGCCTTCCTTACAAGTGAGGGCAAAGGAGGACGAGGAACATCTGTGGGTGAGAGAGAAGCGAGACAAAGGCAAAATGTCGCTGGGAAGTTGGCGATCGTGCCTCGCAAGCCACGATTTTGTGCCAGCGCGTCAAAAGCAAAACTTGATTCTGTTTAGGAAAAACTTTGAGTTTTGGAACCAAAAACCCTGTGCAGAATCACGAGTGTGGGGTAATACCTCCCTCGTTTTAGACCCAAAACAATGGATGTAAGAACGGATATGGGTCCCGGGAAATTTGAAATATTCAAGTCTCCCTACATGTATCATTGATGAAGATTACCCCCAGAGTATTGCTAAGGGGAAAATCCCTTGAGCCAGCTCTGGATGCCATTCTTTGAATTTCAATCATGACTTTTGTGCAGGAGCTGGACACGTGATACGCTGCAGTGGGTTTTAGAGCCGTACAACCCTCACGACTAAGTGTGCAACGATTCCGGTGGATATGCCAAGGATAAGATGTCACGAGCAGCTTAAACAACAGAAGCAAACATTCCACATGGGGTATGGCATCCATCCTTAACTGCTTCAAGTGCCAAAACGTCCTTCAGGCAGATCTTGATGAGCTCTACTACATCCTCCCAAATCCTCTAAGCTTCTTCTCCACTCCAAGGGGCTAGATGGATTTTTCTTGGACGGGATGGGGAGCATCCATCCGAGGTATGGTTAATCACACCCAAAAAATACACTCACATATGATTGTATTATTTTGGGGCCAAATTTCGGCCTGAAGGGCGCAGTCAAACTTTACCAGTCATCGCGGATAGTAGGAGGGGCTTCGTCGGTAGAACCAGCAAAGCCTCCTTACAAACTCACGATGACCAGCGAGAGGTGCCTGTTGTAAAAGAAAGGGAACCTGCCGGGCCCCGCTACCGTGGGGCCCGATAGGTGCCCGGGCAAGAAAAAACAATAGAATCCAAACCCCCCAGTGTAATTAGGGGGTTTGTGAACGATTTGGGGGGGGGGGGGGGTTGCAAGATGCAGCGCACGCAGTGATAGAAGAAAGGGGACCTGCCGGGCCCCACTATCGCACGGCCTGGCAGGTACCTGGGCAAGAACAAAAATGAAACCCAAACCCCCCAGTTCAACAAGGGGGTTTACTTAGAGGTCGTGATTGCAAACTTGTGGAAGTGCAAGTTTTTGAGTTCGCACTTGCAAACTCCAAAACTCACGACACCCCGACTTCTGACACCAACAAGGCCGGTGCCGGAAGTTGCCCACTTCGCCCTCTAAGTCGGCGAAGTCCGACTTCAAGAGCGAAGTTGGTTGATGACTTCCAATCAAGCCGTTCGGGCTTGTACACTTGACGTCGAGTGTGTTTTTTACACTTGATCAACCATAATAGGTCCACCCCCAAAACCACCAATTCTCACCCATATTCATGGTTCCCTTTCCCATTAGCAAGAATTCTCACGACCTGAGAGGAAAAGGAAAGAAGGAAAGGGACAACTTAAGAATTTCTTGATGCCTACCCATCACCGTGGACAAGATGGGAGACATCTCCAAGGAGGTGCAAGGCGTGTCAAGAGAATTCAAGAGGCTTCCAAGAAAGAAGAAAAAGAAACGAAAAGAGGGCATGGGAGGAGTGTGAGAGGTGAAGAACTCTAGAGTGCTCCACCTCCCTTTTGAGCAGTGCGCAACCCCTTGTAGTCCCATGAGACCGATGTACTTATTTTTTTTTCCTAGACTTGGTGGGTTGCCTAGTGCCATGAGTCACAGCTTAGTAACCTAGCTTGAAAAATAACATTTTCTACCATGTGATTGGGCCAACTGTGATGGCCTCAGAAAATAAAAATTCTCACTGCATGGACAGTTCGTCCACGTTGGCCTAGGAAAAAATAAATCAATATTATGATTGCCTTACCGATCATAAGAGAAAACAAATTTTGGGAGCGACACCTCCCAGACATTCTGGGGTGACCTTCACACAGGGCTTGACATACTAGTTGCATGCACAATGGAATGGCAGCTGCCAGACTGTCCAAGACTAGTATGGGTAAGGTGGTGATGGCCTCACCAAATTCCCTTGGCAGACTCCGGATGTTAATAGCCTTCGTCATGAGCACAAACAACAAGGCAATGGCAACCGTACCACCGAAGGCAGTCTGCACTAAATCCGGCAACACCTAGAAGCGTGCGGAAGTGTAAAATGTTCTCAATCAATATGTTGACGTACACGTGAGTGACTCCATGCGACGGAGGACACGCTCAAGGAGGACCATCTAAATGTGGACCATGATAAAGAACTGAATGTTGGTGACCAGGAAGGCGATGATGATTGCGATCATCGCCATCTTTGTGAGGCAAACTCAAGCCAATCACTCAAGAGGGGCAAGCTTTCTTCCATATCGCACAAACCTACAAACAACAGCAAAGACGGCAAAAGCAATCACGCAAGGAGCTCTCACAAGCCGGACGATGCCACCACAAAAGAAATCCATGTTGACCTTCGGATGCTTGTTAATTTGGCTACCGAGGCAACGGGATGACTTTAAATCAGCACCAATGGTGGGGGTACAACACCATCTGCAGCAGAGGAGGCAAACCCCCCTTCCTGCCATGTGGCTGCAATGGGGTAGATTCATGCTCATTAAAGCGTTGTTGCTGAGGACATCTTCCTTTAGAACTTGGGACTCATTAGAGGCATGTACATAAACTATATCCTCCAACAATAGTTAAAATTCCACAAATAGTGTGAGGTCCTTGAGGCTATCATCGATGCTCTGACAACATCAAAGCTGAAGTTGGTGATTGCCAGCCTACAGGCCCACTTCATGCAGAGCATCATGCTTCTTCATCATGATCACCAACTGTAGAGTCTGACCGCTCATCAGGTAACCCGCCGATGCGATGACCTTGATAAGGCATTGCAGAATGTAACCCAAATGCACATGAAGCAAAAATCCCAGTGTGACGCAGATTCTGTTGCCACCACTAATGGTAGCAAGGACTTCCATACCACAACAACATCTGGGCCGGTCATGAACATGTCCTTCCTCCACAATGTGAAGATATTTTGGAAGGGCGTGAAGCTCACCGATGGGCTCAATTGTACGGAGCACATTCTTTGCATCCACAACACTCCACTTGATCAGTGAGGTGACCTTGCCACGACACGAATTGAGGACAAGCTCACCAAACTAAGCACGTTTGGTGAGCCCGAAACCCTACTTGGATGCACGACCAAACGTGTGTGTATATGAAGGCCGCGACATGTGCATGGACACTACAAGGGCTAGAGGGGAAGCCGCGCACAGGGTTGGGCTTGCAAACACACAACTCAAGAAGAATGATGGGCACAAGGCCCCCAACCACATGCACGGATATGACAATGGCGAGTTGCAGGCGGTACATAAGCATCACATGAGCCATTTGTGATGGACTCTTCCACAGCTGTACGCAGCCTTGCCACTTTAGGGCTCAGTGCCCTGAGGTTGTTGGTGATGGACAAGAGATTGCAACGTCAGTTGCACCTACAGCTCCTCATAGGGATCGTCCAACATGAGGTCACAAACAGGGCCGTGGACAGGACCACGCCACGGCAATGAGCTTGTGAGTAGAAATGCACAAGGTCGTGGTGTGGGTTTTCTTCATCTCTGAGTGACATTAGTGCGGACCACACAGGATAAAAATGGATCAAGGGTGTGGATTCATGGTATTAGACAAGGATGTAAAGCAATTGAACTTTTTGACAAGTTCAAAATTTTATTTTGTTTTTCCCCTCTTATTGGACCTCATTCTACACTTACTCACCAACATTACCCACTAGACCTTGCATCTTTGGATGAGATGCATGATCAAACACACTTAATCATGGTAATACCAACAACTATGCAAGAGTTTTGTGATGTGATTGAAGTAAATGCCCTCAAAGCAATTTGTTCAGTTGTATTCGCAGTACCTTTAGTTGATGAAATTGACACAGTCAAATTTAAGGATTGGACGGTGCTAGCCGTATTCACACATGGCCACAACATGTGGACTTGAAGGGGTGGATCATAGGAGTTGCAACACCCGCTACACCAATTCTGTGTTTACCACAAACTCGGTTTGTCTTGGTTGAGCCTATTCACTCAGAAGAATGGATGTAACATTATGATGAAGTTCAAAGGACACATAGCTGATGCTCTTGTGAACGTACTAGCTGACTTTGGAGGGGATGATTTTACTGTTAGCCTCGGCTTTACCTGAAGGGTGCGCCTGAAGTACAAGATATCAAATGATACAGTTATTGTTGGTGAAAACCATACGACATCCGTGATCACTACCTATAAAGAAAACAATTGCATTAATAGATACACAAAAAGTGTCACATTGAAGGTACTTAACCTTCTTGACCTGTTTGATGTAGTTCTACAAGATCCTTGGCTCTACAAGAACAAGGCTCTGATGTGTTTGGAATCAAAGCGCTTGATCCTTTGAAAGGGACAACATCACTTTATGCTGATTCCTTATACAAAATTCTCACCAAATCAAAACTGCTTGGTAGCTTGTCCATGATGCACGTCAAGAGACGTATTTGACAAGGATGTTGATGCTTCTTGACTCAGCTGCAGAAAGTGAAGATGACATGAAGGGAAACACACCATAATAGATCAAATCTATATTGGTGGAGTTCTTCGATGTATTCCAACACCCACCAGCTGAGCTTGCAATGAAACAACACATGGGTTACACAATTCTGCTACAACCAGAGGCAAATCCTCTGTTCAGACCCATGTATTGCCTTAGTCTAGAGAGAGGCGGAAGGCGGCATCAAAGAGTGTCTCAGAAAAAGGTGGATTGAGAGAAGTAGCTTGTCATACGGTACACTGATCCCTTTTGTGAACAAAAAGGACGCTGGTTTACACATATGAATGGACAACCATGTGCTAAACAAGCATACAAAGAAATATAAATTTCCCTTACCATAGATTAAGGAATATTTGACCAACTCCAAGATGAAAAGGTCTTTCTTGGATTTGTCTCAAGGGTACCATCAATTCTGCATCACTTGTCCCAAATGGCATTTCAAACTCACATATAACATTATGAGTTCCGAATTTTGTGCTTCAAGCTAACAAATGTCTCAACAACCTTTAAAGGAAACATTCACCAAATGATTGCCAAGAAACTCCACTTGTTTATCTTGGTTTACGTATGAGACTTGGAAGAACACATAAAACATGTATGAAAACTCCTTGCAATCCTTCATAAACAAAAGCTCTATGCAAAAGTGGAAAACTACAAGTTTTCAGAAGATGAGCTCAAATACCTTTGACACATGGCAAGGACGGTATCCCTATTGATCCATGAAAGGTCCAAGCAGTGGTGGATTGGCCGTGTCAAGAAAAAACTTGGGTAGATTAGGCCTTCCCTCGACCTTATACACTATTTTTGACAAGTGATGCAAGAGTATTTGACCCTGGTAGCTCCGCAAACCAGGCTCACGCAAAAGTAAATGCATTGCAAATGGAGAGTTCAATGTGAGAACAATGTTCTCAAATTCAAAGAGTTCTTATCTAAAGCTTCTTTCTTACCTCTTCTGGATCAATCGCAATTCTGGGAGGTGCGATGTGATGTGTTTGTAGTAGGACTTAGAGCAGTCATCATGCAGAATGGTCACCTAGTTGCGTATGAGAACTGGACACTCATCCCCAGAAAGAGGCATTATACGACTCGGGACAAAGAGCTCCTCACAGTGAGTTCTTTCATTATGATTCTCAAATTTCAAAAACATTTCACTCTCAAATTGACGGAAATGTAGGGTGCATCAACCGCACTCTGGAGAAGATGCTCTACATGTACATGGACCTTGCCATGAATGAGTAGGACAAATTCTTCTTACTAGTAGATTTTACAATGAACTCCTGGGTAACAAGTCTACTGAATTCACACCGTTCATTTTGAACAATGGTGGACATCGAGTGGTGCCCTCATCATGTGTCAAGAGTGGGAGTATAAAAGGACAGGTTCCTTCTGCTAAAGCCTTTACTGGGTGCATAGAATTCTTGTTATGGGAGGCAAATGGTCACCTTCAAGCGGCTCGCCAATGACAAAAGGCATACACGAGCAAAATTTGTCGTGAGGTCTTGTTTGACTTCGGCAACAAAGTGTTTCTTGGCAGTGATAACCTTGGCTATATTTTCCAGGGACGCAAAATCTTCTACCAATGTAGATTGGGCCGTTTCACATTGTGCCATGCATCCGGCCTGTGGCTTACCAATTGTTGCTTCCACTGAGTATGTACATGCATGACACCTTTCATGTGAGCATGGCTCGAAGATGTGAAGATGGCTCGAAACATAGCAAAAGAAGAAGCTCAGCCACCACTGGCAATCCTTGCAGTTGATGGCCAATATGAGATCCTTTGCCTACTACAGCACCGAGAGGATACACTTTGGTTGTGGTCCGTTAGGGATTACCTTATTCATTAGGCTACTTGTGGACTCAAACATAACTCATGGGAGCCCAAATCGTGCTTGTCCAAGGGAGAAAGCTAGGAGCTTGTACAGATTGACGCATGGTAGGAGGCACCACCTCAACCAAGCAATTGTGAACAATATTCCCACTGGACGGCATTCATGGACAGCGACAAGAGGAGGTTGGGGGCACCCAACATGGTTGTCACGCAGAAGATCTAGCCTAAAATAGTGAGGCCACTATCCATGCTGACCAACAAACTACAGTTTATTTCCGGGTTTTTTTGCGCAATTCTATGTTTACCTGATGATTGAAATTATTCATTTTATTTCACAATGTTGAGGTCTCACTCTCTGAAAATCCTACTTGTAAGACATGAACCGGGATGGTTCATTACAAGTGGGGAGGAGTGTATTCAGAGGGTCGGTTCGGCCATCCCACCCGCAATATCTAAGGGGTGGTTCGCAACCAGCCCTTGCTATCACAAGGGCTGGCAGGTGGCCAGCCAAGCGCCAGCCACAGACAGAATTGATGGCCAACGAATGGTCAGGTGACCTGCCGGCCACCTACCACCAAGCCACCAGCCGCCAATCAAGCAGGTGGCTTCATCGGTGGCCAAGAGACCATGAGGACCTCAAGGGTAAGGCCCGTAGCTTCGTGCCCTTTTCCTCTCCTGCCCTCCTTGCTAGCAAAAAGGAGAGAAAAAAAGAGATACCCGTAAGCAAGAGAGACACGAGACGAAGGCAAAGTTTTGGCGCAAAATTGTCAATTGTGCAATGCACATGATGATTTCTCACTTGTGTATCAAAAATGAAACTCGAGTTCATTTTGGACAAGCTTTGATGCTTGAAACTGAAAAACGCATGTGAACACAAGAGTTTGGAGCAATAGCACTGTTGTTTTAGACCTAGAATAAGTGAGAAAAGTAAAAACAGAAATGGGCCTCTGAAAGCTTGAGATATTCAAGTCTCCTTGTACGGGTCATTTATCATCATTACCCCCACAGTGATGCGGAGTGGAAAGTCCCTCAAGTGAGTTGCGATCGCAATCTTGCAAACTCCAATGAATTTTTTTGTGTAGGAGCTAGAGACTCAATATGATATAGGCTAGCAGGCTTGCAAAGACCATTTTGAGCCGTGATGTTGTGAGAATCTCTAGGATGGCCTCAAAAGCCTCGTATTGTCCGTGCGCCTTTTTCCCACTAGAGGAGAGTGCAATTTTCTTACGATTCCCATAAAAGATGGACATTTCAGAGGAACGTTTTGTCGACCACACTCAAATGGGCATGAAAGTGTTTCATTACCTTCATGTCATAGGAAGTGGTTCCTTCCCAAGACATCTTGGTGGTGTAGCATCTCCATTGTTGATGCAGATTTGAATCTGCCCCACCACTTCCTTGACGTCCTCAACGAGCTTTTGGTGAGCAACACGGGTTTCCTTTGCCACAATGTCTTCTAGCTTGTCTATGTGGAATTTTCCAGCATTGGTGTTTTTGGTGCCTTTGTTTCTGTCAATTGTTGCACTACGGTCATTAGCTTCTTTAAATCCATAGGTGCCTTACCTTTTTTGAGTGATTGGTATGTGTTCTCTTATATTGACGATGACATTCATGGTCTTCATCATTGTCACCATGTACTTTATCGATGTCAACATCTAGATGGTGTTCCCCAACTAAGAAGCACACAGCACCAAAAACTGCCACTGACACACGCACGAGTCTTAGTTCGTCCTAAAACTGGCCCAAAACCACGAATTTGGGCACAGGCATGCCCATTCATGACCGATCACTTGTGAATTGCACACTCATTTTACAGTGTACATGCTTTGTGGACATCCTAGGAACATTCATAGAATTTTCCCTTCACCAGTTGTTTATTTCCCAAAAACAACTATGTTTGAATATTTTGTTTGATGTAATAAAAACAGATGGTGGAAGGTTAAGTGACCTCATATGTACCTACTTTCCTACCTCGTCATTTTTGTTCAACTTTTACTTACCTATCATTGTCCAGTTGTCTTTGCGCACCATGAATCCAGTTGTCTGGGCCGCGAGGGTCTGTTTTGATCGATGTCCTATACCGAATGTACACTAGTGTACTCTCGTGAGAGAGTTTCCCAAAAGTCGCGAGACGTACACTAGTGTATGTTTCGTGACTTCCACCACATACACTCACTCATACACTCACCATATACAATCCGGGAGGGGGATGGACGGAGCGATGTTGATGGATCATTCTTCCCCCCCCCCCCTCAATATGGGAAAGTGTATGAGGCGGGTCTATGAGGCGGTGTATGTGGGGAGGTACGAAAGAATACACTAATGAACTCTTGTGAGAGAGTTTCATGGAGGTCGCGAGACATACACTAGTGTATGTCTTATGACTTCCACCACATACACTCACTCATACACTCATCATATACAATTTGCGGGGGGAAGGGGGGGGGGATGGACTGAGCGATGTCGACTGATCAGTCTTCCCCCCCCCTCAATACGGGAAAGTGTATGAGACCTAAGTGGTGGCTAACCCTTTAGCAATCTGCTACACAGCCGGAAGAGATGTTGCCGTAGCAAGGGCGGCTAGGCTCAGTGGCTGGTGGCTGTAGACCACCTCAAACGGTGACTTCCCTGTAGATGCTGACACCGCTAAGTTGTAGGCGAACTCTGCCACTCCAAGCTTCTCCTCCCAAACCTCTCCATCCGGTGGGACCATGCTCCACAACAGGTGCTCCGATGTCTGGTTCGTGCGCTCTGTCTGCCCATCGCTCTGTGGGTGGTATGCCATGGTCAGCTGCACACGCGTGCCTAGCGTTTCCATGCGATTTCTCCAAAATCGCGAAGTGAAGCATGGATAACAATCTGAGACCACTGACTGCGGCACTCCATGCAACTTGATGACATGACTGAGGAGGAGTTGAGCTGTCCCAGCTGCTGTGATACTCTCAAGACATGCGATGAAGTGTGCCATCTTGGAGAACCAGTCCACCACCACCAATTCCGTTTTGTTGCCATGCTGCATTGCAGGCAACCCGCCAATGAAGTCAAGCGAAATGTCTGTCCATGGCCTCTCTCGTACAGGCAAGGGTTGCACCTCCCCAGGTGGCTTTGTCCTCCATGCTTTGAAGCGTTGGCATACATCGCAACTGCACACAAACCTCTTGCAATCAGTTGCCATTGACGACCACCAGTATTGGCGTCCTCAAGCTTTGAGTGTTTTGTCGAAGCCAAAGTGACCCGAGTAGTGTGTGTCATGCGCCTCCTCCACTAATAACTGCTTCAATGGCACATAGTCCGGCATGACAATCCTCCGCTCCTGTCCCCATTGTAAATATGTTCTATCCCAAGTGACGTCTTTTAGCGCACCACCTGTGAACTCACTCTCCATGCCATAGTCGTGCTTGAATAGGCTATTCATGATTGGATATCCCATCAGCATTGAGATGGCATTGAGGCTCAAGTCCGGCCTTCGCAACAGAGGATCTACCGGGTTCACCTTCCTAGGCTTGTACTAGATCTCGTAGTCAAAACTCCCTTCCAAGAACTCCATCCAATGAGTCTGTCGGCGCCTGAGATTCGGCTGCGTCTTCAGGTACTTCAAGGCATAGTGATCCGTGAAGACCATGCAGCATCGCGACTCAAGATAGCACCTCCAATGCTTGAACGCATGGATCATCGCCAACATCTCCTTCTCATGGATTGGGTAGTTTAGCTCCGCCTCTTGCAATTTGCAAGACGTGTACACAATCGGCTGTAGCCTCTTTCCGTGATCCTGCATTAGCACCACCCCAATGGCAAAGTCGCTTGCGTCCGTCGCCATGACGTACTCCTTGGATGAATCCGGATTCACCAAGACCGGAACGTCACACATTGCAGCCTTGAGCTCCTCGAAGCTCTTCTGCTCCTCATTGCTCCATTCCCACTGGTGATCCTTCCTCAACAGCTGAGTCAGCAGCGCACCCTTCCCTGCGTACTCTCGGATGAATTTCCTGTAGTAGTTGACAAACCCCAGGAAGACCTGGACGTCATGCACGCACTTCAGTGTCGGCCACTTCTTCACTGCTTCCACTCTCTTTGGGTCCATGCAGAGACCCTTACCGCTTACGATGTGCCCAAGGAACTCCACCTCTCGCTTCTCGAAATCACACCTGGAGAGCTTCGCAAACAGCTTCTCTTTCCAAATAATGTCAAGCACCTGCCAAAGGTGTTGCTGATCCTCTTCCAGAGTTCGAGAGTAGATGAGGATGTCGTTGAGGAAGACCACCACGAACTGGTCCAAGTGAGGGTGGAAGATCCTGTTCAAGAGGATTGTAAATGTTGCAAGAGCTTTGGTCAACCCAAACGGCATCACGAGGTACTCAAAATGGCCCTACCGCATCCGAAACGCCCTCTTTTCCACATCCTGCTCTGCAATCCGGATTTGATGGTACCCCGACCGCAAGTCAATTTTGCTGAAGAACTGTGCTCCCCTCAACTGGTCAAACAACTCCTTGTCCCTTGGCTGTGGGTACCGGTTCTTGATCGTTACATTGTTCAGTACGCGATAGTCCACGCACATCCGCAGCTCCCTTGTTGTTTTCTGCACAAAGAGGACCGGTGCAGCGTATGGTGACACCGATGGTCTGTTGAACCCCTACTCTGTCAGCTCCTCCAACTGCTTCTTCAGCTCACCCAGCTCATTATCGCTCATGCGATGAGCAGCCCGCACTGTTGGAGCTGCTCCCGGAACCAGCTCAATTTTGTGGTCGATGTGCAGTTTCATTGGTAAAGCCTTTGGCAGCTCAGCAAGAAACACGTCACCGTAGCTGTCTAGCACTCTCTTGATGCCCTCCAACAGCTATGCTGCTGGTGCTTTCTGTTGCTTAACCTCTTGTTTCTTTGCCTCTGCTGCCAATACTTCCAACTCTTCAGCTGCTTCCTTTTGTTGCACCCACACAGAGTACACTTGGTCCCCCTTGCGCTGACAGCGCTTCAGCTGCACGTAATTCAATCGCGGCACCTTGCCTGCCTTGGAGTCCTTCTCCTCAACCCACAGCGGAAAAACGATTTGCTCTTTGCATTTCTTCACTTTCACCTAGCTGCGCACCCAATGCATAGCATAATTCTACCGGTGCAGCCAATCACGTCCGAGAATGCCGTCATAGGCATCCATCGGGCACGTGCAAAAGTGCACCTCGCACGACAGCTTGCCTAGACGGATCCTCAGGGGCTTCAGAGGCAGTCTGCACTCCAGCTCCCCTTGCACCAACTTGGCCGTAGTTAGCTTCCCAGGTAGCCGTGTAAGCCCCATTCTCTTTGCAAGCTCGTCACTAAAGAATGAGTGCGACACGTCGCAATCCAGTAATGCTTTGATCTGCCGGCGAGTCTGGCACCCCTCGCCGTCCGCAGAAACAGCCGATAAAATTTTGGCTTTCAGGAGGATTCTCGGAACGCTCCTGCTTCCTTTGCTCCACAACAATACATTTGTTCGACCGGCAATACATTTGTTCGACAAGTTCGAGCCGATCTGTTTCAGCTTCTTCAGCTTGTTTTGTGTGACCATGGAGGCATTTACGTGATCGAACCGATCTTTGATGGCTTGCTCAAACTGCGTTCCCACCTCCAACTTGAGTGGCCAGCATATTCAGCTGCCTCCACCACTCGAATGCTGCTTTGCATAGCAGTGTCACCGCGAATGATACACACACAGCATTGTCCTCTGGAGGGTGACCGAGAGCCCCAAAGTAGTTGTTCATCGCGAACAACCAGGTCCGTACACTTGCATCCTTGATTGAGGGATTGAATGGTTCCAGAGCCTTTGGCTTTGGTCTTGGCGGACTCCTTGGCCGGACCCCCCAACCTGTCCAGGGCCACTCCCTTCCCACAGGTCAGCCATCTGCCGATTGAGCCGCACGTTCTCCAGCTTGAGGGCTCCCAGCTACTCCACGATCTGCTGCAGGGCCTGCTCCATGGCTCAAGGTGAATTTTAGCCACTGGAGATACTTTGAAGAAAAACGGCATTGTTTCGGCAGCAATTGAGAAACAAATTGGCAGCAATTCGGCAGTTCGCGATGAGAATCTGGCGTCTTCGAAGTGTGTGGGAGTCACCCGTTGTCTCCCGCGCACGCATAGTAGGCCGTGTGGACGCTCTGGAAATTTAGAATTTTTTTTAAAGGTTGGCTCGTGTGTTGGCTTCGAAGTCTGGTCCAGCAATCTTCCTCTCGATCAGCGTTGAAGTTGTCCGGCGTAGTTCATGCCTTGGTTCCTTGAAGTTTGGCGAGCTCCAGCAGCACTTCCGCCCAACGCGTTGCTCTAGCTCTGATACTAGATGTGTGAATGTGCTTTTTGAAGAGTTAGTCTTGGTGTGTGGAGAGCATAGTTGTAGCGGAAACATAGACTTAGAGAAGTCTGGAAGCCAGAGCTGGAAAATACCGGTTAATTACAATGAACAGAGTACAAGGTATTTATACTGTTCGGCCGGCCTGTCTAAGCCCTTGCCTAGTGCTATCCTAGCTTGCTGTAGCAAGCCACCTGCTCCTGGACCTAGTGTAGATATAGTTATAGATATAGATATAGATAACGATATAGATATAGATATAGATATAGATATAAACATAGATATAGATATAGATATAGATATAGATATAGATATAGATATAGATATTGATATAGATATAGATATAGATATAGATATAGATATAGATGTAGATGTAGATATAGATATAGATATAGATATAGATA
>SZWC01024976.1:0-31042 GCA_023375785.1 Penium margaritaceum | reverse complement strand
CCGCCTCTTTGGAAGGCCTCGCTTAGTCCATCATTATTTTCTATAAGACTAACATTTTTCACATTGAGATGCCACTAAATTCGTAAAATGGAAAAGTTTGGACAATGACCACGTACCCAACGGGGTACTTCGTGAAAGACACTCCGACTGCAGGGCGTCCTGAGATTAAGATGTTTAGGTCGACTCCTATGGATGGGAAAAATTGAAACATGGGGCGAATGGATATCATAATGCTTTGAACCGGGTGGAGATCCCAGTAAAACATCCGGAACGGGGTCCTTAAGCGCACCGCCGCTTTCCGGAGAACCTGCCAAATATCGCAGGTGGATGTTCAATCACCTCCTTGACCGATGTCTTCATCGTGGACATCCCTTCATCCCTTCATCCCTTCCCTCCTCCCTTGGGAATGCCCCAATCGGAATATCAGATTAAGCCCAGATTGAAACAATCGGACAGCCGTTCCATCTAGATAAACAGTAAGCTTGCCGTCACCTTTCAGACCTCAAGGATCTAGACGAATTTAGTTTTTGGCTATGGTGGCTGAAGGGCTTAAACAGCACAATCTAATACGATCGCATCGGACAACGGCTTAGATTGAACAATTGCTATCGGAAATGGATTTTCTTTCATTTCGTCACTTAATGAATAAGACAACGGCCTGGGTTTCACAACCAACTTTACATTTCAGTGTCCAACGTTCAATCCACGCTGTCCTTTATTCGGTCATGGACCGATAGGAGAAACTCAACTGTGGAAGTGTAATGACATGACTGAGTAAGCGGAATGGAACATCCTGCACTGTCGATCCTGACCCTCAATTGGAGATTCACAGCCTACAGACATTCATTAAATACCGGGTACCCCTTCATTTTTCCATATTCGGTTTCCTTACTGTGGCGGTCCAAGACGTGCCCAGAAGCTACGAAAACGAGGTCTACGAAAACGAACCTCCCGTCATCCAGTGATAGAGTGATACGGGTTGACCACCAATGACCGCGACGTGCCAGACCGGAAATCGTCGCATGTGCGCGACAGGGAACTGCTTCGTGCATGCAACGACTTCAGAACGTGCAGTGCTAGGAGGGAAGATCTGAAGGAGTCGTTTCTATGGCCTCGCACTTCGCACAACACTGTTATTTCGAAGTAAACGACAAAAGTAGACGATCTCTTTCAGTGCACCCAGGAATTTCAGCATTGGACGAAAATGATTTCTAGCGTCAATTTCACAGAACTGATTCCTGACCGCGCAGCTGACGATGTTAGCATCTCATGTCATTGTTTGACCATTGGCCACATTTTCGTGCAGCTTGGAGTGATAGTTCGATGACCAGCGCATTTTGGTATTCACGTGGATGTTAGCCTCCCGTCGGCATCCGTGTAGTCATTTTTAAGAAATCCTCCAGCATGTTGATTCAAGCGGTCAAACCCATCTGAGGTGACATGTGGTTCAGAATAGCCATTGCATCATCAAGAATGTGCTCTAGTGTCGAGTTAGCTTCCCCTTTCTTAGCAAATTGCCGACATGGAACTCATTGTACCTCATGGACGGTGAGTTTGTCGTGTGACAGTCGTGGGTGCCAAACCGCCTAAGGCTCCAAGCCACCGATCCACACAGCGGACGTTCGCATGGGTCTGCGACCGTCGAACGACAGACGAGGCCATCCATACTTTCCCTCAGTCGCCACACGTCCAATTGGGGTATCAATAAAGAACCTTCATCCAAAGAATGATACAAAACAAAACTCAGGTACACCAAATTTAACTCTTTTTCTTGTACGTCGAAAATGCTCATTATCCCCTATTTTGTCACCCATGACCCTCACATACCCCGACCTCGGAACAAGAAACCCCATCCACCCCTATTGCAGAACAATAAGCCCATTTGCCCCTTGTAGCGGATTCGCAGAATCCTTTGTCGACTAGGCCAAAACCGCAGTGCTTGAGGGTCTCCAACCCTCAAGCCATCCCGTCCTCACCGCCCATAGTCCCAGGTGACCCCGCTCGAGCCACGTGGCTCCTTCGACCGGTCGGCGTGGCATTGCCACGCTACACTCCCCCCCCGCCCCCCCCGCTAGGAGTGAGAGCCGCCTCGGCATCTCCGGTAATCCCGACGTGAGATTCAAGCCCTGGAGCTCTGATACCAATGTAGCGGAGTTGACAAAATCCTTGGCCGACAAGGCCAAAACCGCGGTGCTTGAGGGTCTCCGACCCTCAAGCCATCTCGTGTCACCGCCCACAGTCCCAGGTGACACTGCTCGAGCCACGTGGCTCCTTCAACCGATCGGCGTGGCACTGCCCTGCTACACCCCTACCTCCAAAGAATGAGCACCCTCCACCTCTGTCCACCAACAAAAATCCCCCTTCGTCCACCTGTTTTCACCATGCTCGAACAGGGATGCATGTTGCTACTCGCGCATGGTGAAATTCAGCATGTGGTGTTAGGTCATGGCCCTCCATTGTGGCCATCGCAATGAGGGCCACGAAGGCATTGAGGGGTGGATGGGATCCACACATTGATGATTTCGATCAGAACTTCGTTAACTTCCGTCACCCCCCCCCCCCTTTGTAGCTTGCCAGCCCACCCACCTGCCCACCGATCGAGGCCCTCACAAGTGACAAGAGGCTTCCACTATTTTTGGTCAATGTTGACAACTCATAATACAAGTCACAAATGGTCACCGGGGTAAATGATGGTTTGGGAATACTATTTTTTGACTATTAAGTACAAAGACCTTAAATACGTAGTTGCATGGTGTGGCCGCCATCCACAATGACCATCCAAATTAGGCGTATGTCACTGACCATGACCAAAGGGTTCCACCATGTGTTGTCAATGCTGACAACCCATGTTATGAGTCAAAAATAGGGCTCCAAATAGTTGTGCGCCATGTTGTAGCCATGCCACTTGACCAGATACCTGGCCGTTTTTCCACGGCATTGATGTCCAAGGATATCTTCAATGGCGTTCTCCATATCTCCGTCCACTCGGTAGTCTATGAGCTTGTTGATGTAAGCAACAAGTTGAATTGCCATAGGTGAATTGCACCAATGACGAGGGTTGACAATTGCTTAATCTCAAACAAAACTAACCACCAGAGTTTTTATCTTCGTTAAGTCTTGTCCTAAGTGCTTGGTGTTTGCTCAGCTGAGGAGATCGCAATTGCTAGTGCTAAACAAGTCATCACTATGATGGCAATCGGTTGCTCCCTTAGCAGTTGCTTGTGTCTTCGCGAGGTTCGATCATGTTTCCTCCCAAACGCTTATGAGAGGTCTCCCTACTACAGATGTGAACCATGGGGATACTCAAGCTTTGTAATCTAGTCCGTGTAGTGGGAAGTTTGCCCTACTTTATGCGCGCCCAATAGTACTGATTGGGCTGCAAGATTACCAAACGCCAAACTTGCATACAACTCCACATCGTCTATTGCAATAACTAACATGTCATGTGAGGTGGTTTTCCAAAATCATCCGCCCACATTGACAAAACAACAAAGCCAAATCAATATTCTTACGGTTGACATTCATCGATGTGATTTCTCTAATGTCTTGGAGGAAACATGGCAGACCCTAAAAAAGACACAAGTGACCACGAATCGGGTAGCAAATCGACATTGTAGCAAAGACAAGTTTGGCACCACATCTTTTTTAGCTTAGCAAACATTAGATTATGTGGATTTGACTTCACAAAGCTTAACCTTTGATGGTTGGGCTCTTTTGCTATGGAGCAAATTCAAAAAGTCGTTATCGCTTGAATGTTCCTATGAGACAACGTGTCAATCCACCTAGTACTCCATGTCAGTAAGCTTAAGTACTACTCGGTCCCCAACTAGAATTTCCTTAACAGAGATGTCACTCCAACTTCAATCCAAGGGGAAGGGGATACGATGCATGTGGTCGAGGACATTCTTACATATTGATGTCATGGATAAAGTGTTTGGTCAAGTGGCACGGATATGGCCTTGCGTAAAACAACAAGGAGCCTTATGACAATTTCCACGATGTTGATCATATGATCGACAACTACTATATGTTAATGTCTGGTCTAATCCTTGCCCTCTCATATGTGGAAAGCCCTCTTGACCCGTCCCACATGCACTTCCACACATGTACGGGGAATTGAGTGTCAATGGCTACATCTGGAGACTCGTCTCTCAAGATAAGAGTTTGTTGTCAGTGCCAGTCTCTCAGCTCTTCCAAAATGTTTCTCCGGATCACTTGATGATTTCTTTTTTACTCTTGTGACTATCTTCCTTGGGTGTGCAGGACGATTGATCTCGGACACTTTGGGATGCTCTGGTCTGTCTCCATGTTTACGTTTGGGTCATAGAGAAGCTGCAATATTTTATGGGTCCTGATCCTTAGGGGGGCACCATGTCAGCCTTTGGCTGTGCATTGGCGAGTATTCGCCCTCGCTTTAACATTGAGAGGTCAGGCTAGACCCCCAAGTGACAGTGTGGTCTCTCCAGGTGTGATTCACAAGTGGAGTATGCACTACAGGTCCAAAGATGCGCGTTCTTCCGCTCCAATACTTGTCTAGGTTCTATTTGTAAATTTCCACATCCATTGCATGTGCATCTATTAAGGGTCTCTCCACGCTTTCACTCTCTTCACACTCCAAACAAGCACATCAAGCACAGACTGTTTACTCATATGTGTGTAGTGAGGAAAATCTCTCATTGAACACTATCCGTGAGCCCGTTATGGACCCACTCTCTACTTAGGTCAAGCTGACGTCCCCAGTTATGACACACTTAAAGTGCCCGTGGCTCTTTCCACACATGTAGCATGTGTAACACACCACCCATCTCTTATCACAACTCAGCTTGTTGGCCGTGGCTTACGCTTCTGGCCCATGATATTGTTCTGACTAAGGTATGTAAGATCTCTATCTGCAACGGCATCTGCCCCTACTCGGCCATGGTGTCTCCAACGTGGCTATAATTCTCACCCTTAGTCGCGTAAGTATAACTCATTTTGCTCCACTCAAGACTACAGGCATCTCCACCTATCTTGGCATCTTTAACCATCTCGACCGTCAATGTCTCCATTATTGTGGTCACTATTGCACCCGCAATCCTCGTACCCCCAGTTTCTATTGTGAGCCTGAGACGAGTAGACATCTCCACCCAAAGCGGTATCCGCCACAGCCCCGAGCGTCATTTTCCCCACCACATTGGCTCATAATCCCACGTGGCTGCAGTTGTGGCTGTGACGGCAACCACATGCTTTGCACCCGTGGTTGATGCTATTTGTTGAGTCACTTGATCCGTGGCATTGTTGCCACTACACTATGGTCGTCGCCTTCTTCATGACTATAGCAGATGTTGCAGCCTCCATGTCTACATTTGCATCCGCTGATAGCCGCGTCCGTCATTGCCTTCCCACATTCTCACCTACAATGGCCACTTTTGCGGTGGCAGTCATCTTTCGTGACATATCTTGTGTTACCACCGTATCACCAACGACTGCCACGGTCGCATCTTCATCACACTGGATCCTCCATCGCTTGAAGGCCCACTAGATGGCGAGCTACACACACCCTGTACTGCTGAATTGAAAGCACTCAATAGAAGACTTCATGAGGAGGATTGGACAGTGTGGGATGTGCCCTCATTTTGCGATGAGGGAAAATACTTGGTGTACTTTTGTAGGGTCTTCTCAAACGATTTGCATGACGGCATCAAGCGTTGGAAAGAGGAACAGGAGCATGAGATTGATCAACAAGTGTACAATGTCGACGACATTCCGTCCACACACTCAACACCGGCAGGTTTACAGCCCATTAGACCAAATCCCATTTCAATTTTTTTTGCTCCTACTAGCACTTTTGTAGCTTACAATAATGAGGTCTTAGTGGCTCACAAGGTCCCAGGTCGTGTGCGAGATGTTCCTTCCCATGATGACCCCATTATCCTCGTAGGTATCATCCTTGACGTGGTTGTTGGAGTGGTCGGCACGTTCTCTGCACCTGCCAGGGCCAGCTTGGCTCCCATAAACAGGATAGACAGTAGAGCCATTTTTGCATACACAAAGATTGCGTAATTCATGTCCCTTCGTGTATCACCCGTCACCATCGTAGCCACACAGGTGACAGTGGCCTCCTCATATGTAGCCACTACAGTGCTACTTCAATAAACGCTACACATGGTATTGTCAGCTTCATCTACGCTTCCATCTCAAAGGCCATTCTGACCACGACTGGAGTGGCTTGCACTCTTATCTAGCACACGATCGTGGACGTTCTTATTGCATCTGTATCTACAAAAGTGGCAAGGGCTACCATCACACGTCTCCTCTGTTTCTTGGTCATTGTCTCTACATGGGTCATTGTGCTGGCATCATCGACTGTAGTAGTAGTTCTTTCTCTCTTCTCTGTGCTACCACATAGTTATTTGGGTGAGCAAATACATTTTCTCTCTCCTCTACACATCTCCATTCCATTCTCACTAGAATTCTCTTGTGTGATCTCTTATCATGCCAATGCCTGAACCAACCATTGAGGCTTTGTAGGCCACGCCTAGTGAGGCACATGCAGCACATCAACAAATGGAGGAGGAGATTCAAAATGGAATGGAGGCCAAAGAGGAGTTGGCCACCATACTCGCTAAGATGGTCATGGAGTGGTTCCGTGTGACTATTGTCTTTGTTGCTGGCATGCCTGCTGTTAGTAGAGCTTCCTCCATAGTTTCCTTTAGTTAAGCTAGCGCTACAATCGACTCATCTACCCCATCTCTCTTTGCTACGACGATTTCTCGCGCGCTTCTTACACAACGACAAAAGAAGATGAAATCTCACCTCCTGAAGAAACCGCCAGACTTTCCTTCTCCTCTTGGATTAACCATTTTAGTTCATGGACTCAAGGGAAGATGCTTTGGGAGCACTAATCTCTTATAGAATTTCTTGCCAATTCCTCGTTGACCCCATAGCCTATTGAGACAGCCCGTACCATCCGCGCCTTCATCAATGCAAGGCCAGAGGCGCCATTAAATATATCAGTATGTATAATATAAACCCTGCTCGTTGCACTCTTGCAGATCCTATGGGAGTGTATGCGCTCATTCTCCATCGCAAAACTGTGATTGGTACCGAGAGTGCCCTCAATGTGGAGTTCAACATGTTGCACATGTGCATAGATAAATCTGTTGGGTGCATAGTTTGCGCCTGTTGCATGACTTGGGTAAGGAAGCACCTGGCCCCCTTTCTGCATGGTCGTCCATTGTCATGAGCCTCACTCCTGACCTCTTTGACAAGTAATTGCACACGTTGCAAGCTAAACTTGAGGACCTTGGTGCTGAGTTCGTGCCTAAAAATTCTCCCTATGCATTGGCCCATTTTAATAGTTCATTACAGCAAGTTTCATTGTCTTGTGGAGTAGCTTACAAAGCAAGCGGCTTCAGCAAGTAGCTCTTTCTACCGTCAACACCTCCTTCACTCCTTTTTCTGGGGCGTCTTCCTCCTTGTCCTCCACCTCTTCGACTATCACAATAGTTTTCCATGCCTCCTAGGGCACTAGGAGTAGTGGGAGCAGTAGTAAGGACCGCGGCAAGAGTAGAGGTTATGGATGTGGTGGTAAATCTGCTAATACATCCTCCACTATTTGAGCGCTGACCTCCTCAAACTATGGTGCCTCCGGAAACTCGACATTCAAATGTACAACCCCTCATGATGACACCCACCTTGACTCTGCCATGGAGACCAAATGGGCTTGCATAGGCGTCAGCACATCCACTACTACCACTACAGCCACCATTGTGGTACCAACCACCCCTCCACCATCCTATGCTGCTACCTTCATCACTATGCGTCCTTACAACATTCCACTTCTTAGTCACACTCTTCGGGCTGGGTGCCTCCTCCCTCTGGCTCCACCTATTATGGGCCACCATCCGTCCAGTACACGGTGCCCGCCTAGCCCTGTGACAATAAACACTTCTTTGATTCTCACCCCTCCGACCACCGCTTTGACCGCTTTGAGGAGGAATGTGCCATAGAGTATCGCCTCACTGAGCTTCTCCAGATTTGTTCTCATAGAGGTGAGTGTGAGGGTGTGACTGGCATGTCTTGTTCTCTTCTTTGTGAGTCGTATGGAGCCCTTCGTGGCGTGTCGTCAAGATGTTTTCATGTTGCCTTGCGTGATGAAAATCCATAGATTGAGGGCTAGCAAATACACACCTTTCCTCATCGTCTCACTATGTCCTCCCTGTTTGTTCCAATGTCTCGCACTATCGTTGTCTGCCTCGTTCTGCCATCTCCTCCCATGTCTGGTGGCTTCTATGTTATTGACTCCGATGACATCCACCACATGACATCTTACTTCTTGTCCTCTGTTTCCCTAGGTCCTATCAGCTCTTTTCGCTTTGTTCACATGGGGACTATCCAACCTCCTTCCATTCAAGGAGTTGGCATCATCCAGTTTGTTGGACTGGGTGGGGGACTGCTCCTCCATGATGTTCTTTTTGTGCCCGAATCGGAGGTCAGCCAACTATTCAACACCTCCCTTAATAGTCAGGGAATGGACTTATCTTTCAGCCGTGGTGTTGGCACCGTCTCCATTTGTTCATCTGGCCAGGTGGTACATGGTGGTCTTCATTGTGATCACTTATTTTGTGTCCCTCTGTCTCTTCCATCGTCTTTTGTTACCTCTGCCCTTGTCCATGTTTCTCCCACTGTGTCTCCCATTCGTGTTTCTCTCTTGCATCGCAGCCTTCTCACATTCACACTAGACCCATCACGTGTCTCCTACACATCCAACCTTCCGCTGGGCTAGACTTTGCTACATTCGCAACTCCGTAGTCCTTTACTTGTCTTGACTACGCTCGTGGCAAAATGCACTTCTTGCTCTTCATTACAGCCGAGTTTGTCACAGACCATCCACTTGATCTTGGACATGCTAATGTTTTGGATCTCCTTCCCCATGACTTTCTTGGTGGCCATGGCCGTTATGTGCTTTGCTTGACTGATGAATTCTCTTGCTGTTGCTGAGATTTTCCTTTTCATTTGAAACAATGATGTGACTGACGTCCTTGAGTCCTGGTTGCCTCGGGCCGAGAGTGCTTATTTGCGCTAGCTACGTGTCTTTGTTGTGACTGGGATGGTTAGTTTTTCGGTCCTACCTCTCGCTTTCTTTAAAAGCATGGTGTTTGCATGGAACCGTCCACGTTGTACACGCCACATAAAGATGGAGTGTCCAAATGCTGGATTCACACCCAAGCTGACAGTGTGTGTTCCCTCCTCTCACCTTGGATGATGGTGTGTATTCCCTCGGAATATTGGATTTGCACCCTGGCTGATGGTGTGTGCCCGAATGCTAGATTTGCACACTGTTTGATTTGTACACGGCACAACAAAACAGATTGGACCACCAACTCAAGGCCGTGCTGTGCAAAACAAAGGATGCAATATCAGTCTTTTTTTTGTCGTTGTTGACCCCATCAACGGTGAAGTACACCTCCAAAATCTTCAGCCACATCCTCACCGCCAAACCTTTCGAGTTGGTCGGATCGAACGATTTACGGAGTGCCAGTAAAATCTGGGATTCAGTTGAGAGTTGGAGATTTCTATTTGTGAGCAGTGCTTCATGCATACAAGAATTCTGAAGCTCCTTTATCACCATGTTGAGTTGTTGGAGTAGACGGGTGTTGAGGCTCTCAATTAATGATAGCTTCTGGTACAAGTCCTCATTAACGCGAACTTGTTGGCCAGTGCCTCCCGGTGTCTCCCGTCAGGCAATGACGCAGGCGAAGGATTTACTGAGCCTGAGGGGTCCATCACCAGGTCGGCCGATAAGCTGGAGCTATGCCATTCACCACAGAAGCTGCAGCTTTGGCCTGGTTTCATCTCAAGAGCTTTGTTGTTCGCATGCTGCTTATCTTCCATTGCCGGATTCTTTGCCAGTTATTGCTACTCGTAGAGGGATGCGCTTGCTTCATTCACCGTTGTTGTCAAGAGGTCTACAATCAACTGAATAGTGGAGATGCGTTGAAGACTTGTGCAAGATTGTCGCCTTGTAGTTCATGCAATGGAATCCCTCCAGCACGACTATGCTCTTATACCAATTGTTGCACCGAGGAGTTCATAGGGATGAGGTGTGGAGGAATTGGGACAAGAGTCGAGTCGCGGCCGGCTCTCAGAGACACCGCGCACACCCCAACTTTGGATTGCCATATCTCCCTCGATACATGTCCTATTCCAGTAAAACAACTTTCACCAGATTCAGCAACTCGTCAACTCTTAGGGGAAATTATCCACTTTAGCATCCGAGCAATCCTCGAGCCGCTAGATCCACCGGCGAGGAAGTCCCTCTCTCTTGCGGCTCGTCAGCGTCTCCCGACACCACACTTGGGCATGCAGAGGTGCAAATTCTCAACACAACATGACAACTGTATCCACTATTCACTCGAAGTATTCAGTCGTGAATAACCTGCTTGTCTTAAACAAACATCGCATGTTAACACTCTGTCTTGACGGCATGATGTTCGTTTTGTCGTTTACCGTTTTGCTCTCGAGCCGACGTTTGCGCCGATCATGGAAGAGGAAAGTGCAATCGCCAATGAAGGGTGGCCGAATGGCCGCGACCAGCGGCAATGAGATATTGTCCACGGTGTAATTTGCCAAGGCCGTGCACACCATCAATGGACGTCATCACACACTGTTACGTTATGTTGCAAACCTTTTGGGTTTTAGAAGTACGGTTTATGGACATAAGCGTCGTATCATCATACAGTTTTATGGGTACATTGTGTACTTTCTACATGGCTTTGATATGGGAATTCCTGTATTAATCTTGTGAGATACATGGGCATGGTTTTTTCAATCCAGAAAGCTGCGTTGATGCACATTGTTAGAATTTCTGACCGTGAGACTACGTTGGAAGTATTCTTCTCAACATAGCCTCCAAAACATCGAACACACGTGTTGAATACATGATCATAATTGCATTTTTTATTGGGCATGGGTGCATTAACATGGTATGAGAAATGGATAAAGTTGTTATTTATTACATGGGTATGGGATTTCATGATGTACATGGACATAATTGTCGTTTTAAAAAAGTACAACATCTCTCTAGACAGCTAGGAAGAATCACTACTACTCACACCACTCTACATCCAACCACTTTGTATCCAGAACACAACATAACTAGAGCCATTGGCACACCTCACATCCACATCCCTGCCACCCCAGACAGGGTAATGCATCAAAGGAAATGTCGTCATCCTCATCGTACATAACTTCCTCATCCTCATAGTAGAAAATTTCCTCATCCTCATCATTGAAAATGTCTTCCACATGCACGTCATCTGATTTTGCTTCACTTGTAGAGCCATCCATTGGACATTTGTCATGGTATGCCACGGTTCACTGGCACATCCCAACATATCTTGTAGTCTTCGGCTGCCACAAGTACGTATAGATTGTCTGAAAAATCAATATTGCACCCACGACCGAAATGGGGACCACAGACTAGTCAAGTAGGTCACATGAAGTCATGTTTGAACTTCCTTTTCCAACTGCTTAGACAAAACATAGAGTTCATCAAAATGGAGTGGAATGAGATTTTCATTACGCCTTTTGTAGAACTTTTTGGATTTTTGTTGTTTATGAGTTTCAACACACATGGTAATTGGAAATCATTGAATACACGAGAATGATTGAGAAATTGAAATCTCACAGAAACAGAGTTTTGCAACACTACCAACCTAACTACACACACACAAACATCATGAAACTAGTCTAATGGAGGAGTGCAACTTCGGGCCACTTGTACTCTGGCATGCACCTCCTCCATAGGAGCTCTTCTTTATATAGCTCTACAAAGCGCACACGTGGAAACAAAAAAGAGGAGGAAGCAAAAGTTAGGACCATGCTTTAGAAAAATGTTTGAACATGATAACATAGTTGCTGAAATGCAAAACAAGTCGCTGGAAGATGAGCAAATGAGGCAAACTCACCACATCCCAAAACAACGGTTGAAGTTATCGACCTCCTCATGGAAAGTCATCCACGCCTCCTCACGCTCCTCTGCATTGTTGTGGTCAACCCCTATATCCTCACTGGAGACGGAGATGGGATTGACTACCTCATCATGGTGGTCGACCCCTTCATCTTCCTCCTCCTCCTCCTCCCCCCTCCCCCTCCTCCTCATCGTCCTCTTCCTCATCCTTGTCCTCCTCCTCCTCCTCCTCCTCTTCCTTGTCTAAATTTGCCTTCTTCCTAAGGGAGGCATCCTCCACCTCATTCCTGGAGTACCCCATTGTGTCCACATTTGACCTACATGACGCCCTCGTGCGACGCTCCGCCTCAAGCTCTTTGACGCATGCGGCTGCCATCTTCTCAGGACTTGGGGCCTCCATGTTAGGACATGCACGATACATGTGGCCTTGCTTCCCACAGCGGACACAGATGCGTCGTTTCTTCACCTTTGTGTACCTGTCCAGTCTCACTGTGGCAAGACGACCGAGACCGCGACGTGGGCCTGGCAGGAGCCACTTCAGTTCAGCCGGCTTCACGAGCTTAACCTTGGGCAGGAGGAATGGGGCATTGTACATGCGTTTGTAGTTGAGGTTCATGTAGCTAAAGTCCACGCAAGTCCCGGGGTTGAGGGCGTTCTCCACCAGGAGGCTGCAGGCATGCGAGCATGGCACCTCATACTCACGCCACCAGTTGCACGAGCACTCCTTGGTGCTGATGTTCACGTCACGTGGAGTGCCGTTTGGGCTCACTACTATTCCGCTTTTCCAACGTCCCATGTCTTCCCCATCTAGGTCCAAGTTATACTCACGGCTGTGGTCAGAGTTGTTTTTTACCTTCAAGTACAGTGCAGGCGCAACGTTGCCCTCCACGTCATCTGCCATCTTGCGACGGATGTGCCATAACCTCTTCACAAAACATGGAGGTTCACAAAGCAGAAGTATGGGTAAATTTTTTGCAGCTCCACGAGCTTACCGTTGAGTGACTCCATGGCGTTGCTGGTGGTGTGTCCACCACAAGGTACGGGGCAGCACAGCCTACTCCATCGCTTTTTGGGAATGCCTGGCTGGAAATTTCCACCCAGCACGTAGTCGACAGCCTTTTGAGCCCATCGCAGCATCTCGGACAGGATCCCATCCCAATCCTCCAACGTTTTCACGTGGGTCAGGTTCATGAGGTGCCAGGTGTAGTAGGTGTGCATTGCTCCGGACAGTTTTGCCTCCACCGCGTTTGCCAAGCCTGTTTCACTGTCAGGAATGACCATGGTTCCAACCTGTGCTGTAGTTGGGTATGCTGGTGACACAAATTTGTAGAACCACGTCCAATTCTGCTCGTCCTCTCCAGAGACAAAGGCTTATGCCGCAGGCATGGCGTTGTCGTTCGCGTCAACAAATTGCATGATCAGTAGGACTGGCTTGTGTCCATCCTTAAGGTGGATCACATCCATCACAAGCACAAGCTGAGTGTGCTTAAAACCTTTACGTCACACACCCGGTGTGACAAAGACCCGGTCAAACACGCTAGTCTTGTGGTCCTTCTCAGCCTTTGCGATGGACAGCGGGTCCACCTTCATGAGCTGCATGAAAGAGTAGGTTTGACAATTTGTGGGGGAGTGGAAACACAATGGTTGCACGGTGAAAGACCTTTAAAATATGAAGAAAATGGACAAAAACATACCTCATCCATGTATCCAAGGAACATGCTCCACGAGTCCTCCTTCTTGCCGTACATCTTCTCCAGATAGGCCTTCTTGACTCAGTACAGGGTGGTGTACAGGACTTTCTCCCTGACCTTCGTGATGATTGTATAATGCCTTTGGTGTTGCAGACAGGTCCTTTGTGAGGGTGTTTTGGATGTGCCGTGCAACCCATAATATGGAGCGCACCGGGTTACCCCGGCTAACTCCAAGGTCACACATGTGGTCGTCCGTGAACAAGGTGATCTTGAAGGAGCTGGACCTCTTACTGAACACTGCATGAACTATCCACGGGCATTTCTTGGCGACGTACTACTTGCAGCTCACCACAAAGTATGTGCGGTCACTCTTTAGCCAACTCAGCGACATGCGGTTGTCAACCGCATACTCTTCCACAGCAGCTTTGCATGCGGCCATGGTCTCAAAGGATGAGCCACCGAGGAAGTCAACAGCAGCTTTCCATTTTTTTGGGGCTGTAGATTCCGGGGTCAGCTTGGCCATGTTGCGGGAGGCAGCCTTCACATTGGCGTCCGCTGCCTTGGCATCATTGTCGGAACCGACAGGCGGGCCCTTGCTCCACTGCACTCGACCACGCGCACATGACATCCCGAGAGGAACCTCAGCTGTAGAGCATGGAGCATCATCGAATGCAGTGTGCATATCATCGTTTTCTGTTTGAAGAGGATACTCGTGCGTCAAGCAAGGCTCATCAATCACGTCGTCGTCCCTGGCATTGGGTGGAAACCAGGATGATGTGGCAGCTCCACGAACTGTCTGCTGTGTGTCCACCGCCATCGGGAGAAAACCAGGACACTCGTGTAGAAAAAATGGCACTGAATAACTTGGATACCCCCATTTTGTCTCCCATGCGCGTTCAACCAAGGCCTTGTGAAGGGGTACAAGATCATCAATGATGAGCTACACCACAATGGCCAACAAAGCCAGAGCCCCCCACGATGCACGTGCCTCACTCCATAAAACATATTTTTCCACCGTAGGTTTGAGAGCACTCAAGGGACTCGCATGGTAGCCGCGCATCATGGGAGGTGCATTGCGACTTGGGAAACTGGCATTATTTGCAATGAGACAAGCTATCAAATCATAAAAGAATATGCGCAAAGATAGGGACGCGTTCCAGGAAAACCAATCCACGAGCCGGTAAACTTCCAAGAGCCTTCAATCACATCAGTTGGGTAACACAATCAGCCATATGGTGTGCTGCATGTAGCTATGAGCTGAAGTCCTTGCAATATGAAATGTCATACCCCCCTGAAAATGTCGTCAGAACTCTATCGAACCAGGTGAATTACATTCCATATTACACGTACGTTGGCCGACGATGCACTAGAAAGTCGTCTCATCACTGATGTTTAAATCCATCTAAAACATGTTAAAAGCATGAAGTATATGTTCGCCATGCCCATGATGGACACTAACAGAGGACACAGTTGTCATTTTGCTTTTGACCATGGGTACCGCTGTTATTTTGTTTTCGACTATGGACACCGCCGTCTTTTCTTTTTGGACCATGGACGTTGCTGATCTATCGACCCAAATGATGGGTATGTTACAACACCGTCCATTTTTTTTAAAGCAACAACAAATGTATCCATTTCTTAAGTCAACAATGTATAAAAGGAAGAGGAGGGTCTCATTGTTCAACCTCTTTCCACCTCCGTTATTTTACATATACAACAGTGTTCAACACTTGTGTTCAAGGCTTAGCAAGGTTACTTTGGAGCACTTAGACTGCACAATAGTAGAGCTTATTGTTCTCTCATTGGCTGAAGTGTGTAAGACATATATCTTCTTCACGTTTTGGCCCATGGGTAGTCGTATCCAAGTCACCAAAGTGTATTACTACACATGTCAAGTGGAAGATGACTCATTTTCCGGTTCAAGTGCTATGGAGGAAGACACAGAAGAGGATGACATATTTTACGATGTCGAAAGCAGCACAGACTACGAAGACTGTGCTGGAAATCTGGACGATGTTTTTGGACAAGACTACTGCTAGCAAGGGCGACTATGTCCTGCTTGCGACATCATTAGTTGGCTATATTCACTTCCTCCTCCGGTTAGGGAGTGGGTTTTCAAAGGAAGTCCATGTCCTAATCATCTCGTTTGAGTAGATGACAAACATCAGTCTTCATCTCAGCCGTGGGATCCATGGCCATAGTAACTCATGGCGGGTGTTGCTGTACATCATGTGTGTTGTGTGGTTCCATGCTTGATTTTAAACTTGGGTTTTGTGTTTTTCACTGTGTAGTTTCCTTGAATGACAAACCAAACGACTTGGTCTTGTAAAGGCACAAGCCGACAGAATTCTTCCCGTCCGGCATGGAATTCTCCACGATGGAGGAGGCTAGGGCCGCAGTTGACAATTACGCCATAGCCAACCGTATGACCGTGCGGTGGCTTCAGAGCAAGAAGACTCTCTTTGAGACATGCTGTGGGTAGTGGAAGGACAAGAAGTGTCCGTGGCTGTTAAAGGCCCATGTGAATGCACGACATGGCAACATTGTAGTCAACCAGTTCGTGGATGGGCACCATTGTGTTCCCAGTACATGACAAGGTGGTCTAGCGAAAGCGTGCAGTGGATTAGTCGGCAAATTGCGTCCAGGTTGGAGCGCAACCCCACGACCAACGTGAAGATCCTCGAGGCCGTGGTGAACAAGAGCATCGGCAAGGAGGTCGACAAGAACACTCTCTACCGCGCGAAGTCAAAGACGCAAGAGCGTATGATGGGGCCGAAGGACAAGGCCTGGTCCTTATTTCCAGTGTACTGCAACGAGGTGAGCATACTTTGGCTTCTTGGTCTCGTATCATTGACGTCCTTTGCTTGAGGGTGGAAATCTGACTATTCGTCTTTCTTTGAACGTACAGCTCATGTGTGTGCATCCCAACACCCATGCCATTGCCGAGGCCACAGAAGACGTAGCTTTCCATTGTGCATTTTTTGCTCCTGGCGCCACCATCCTAGGGTTTCAACACTGCCCCAGGCTCCTGACCATGGACGGCACACACCTAAAGAACAGGCATAAGCAAGTGTTGCTCGTCTTCCAGTTCTTTGACGCCAATGACAACGCGGTACCCATGGCTTGGGCCATGGTCAACGGTGAAAACAAAAGCTGGAAGTGGCTCTTCTTCCACTTGCCTTTGGCATACCCGACGGTCGTGCAGGAGGACACTATGATCATCAGTAATCGTGACAAAGGGCTGCTCAACGTTGTGACCTATAAGCTGTCTAGAGCCCAGCATAGTTACTGTGCTCTCTATTTGAGGGAGAACGTGCGGTACAAACATGACAAGCAGGTGGGCTACTGGTTCTGGAGGTTGGCACATGCGTTTACAAAGGCTGAGTGGTAGAGGTGCACGGAGTAGCTATACTGTGTTGCCCCATGTGCTGCTGTCATGCTGCTGGGTGCTATTGAGGAGGGTGGCATCCTAAAGGAACAGTGGAGCAGAATGTATTACACCATTGGACAAAGTGGGCACATGACTTCTAACGTCGCCGAATGAAGGTACAAGAGAGGACATGCACGTGCAGTGGGTGAAAAGAGTGGGGTCAGCCTTGTGTGCATGCGTGTGCGTTCATGATTGGCAGGGGTGAAAATTCTAGGCCCTTGGTGGACGTGCATCACACCCGCATGGCGTACAGCCAAACGTACAACCACCCCATGCCCGGCGTCAACCCCATCCACCTCAAACATCCAGAAGACAAGCTGTGGAGGTAGCCCAGACCAAAGCATAGACCAGGCCGCCCCAAGAGTGTAAGGTAGGAGTGGGAGGACTGCGAGAAGAAAAATTACACTTGCCCGCAGTGCGGTTCCCGTAAGCATAGGAAGTCTGCCCCAATCCTCTGGCTGTCAGAGGTGCAGCGGCTACTGCAGCCAGCGCGCTGTTGCTTCGGCTTGAGCGGACACAAGAGGCCATTCACGCAGAGAAAATGGCCGGACGCTATCCTGGCATGCCTACAAGTGAAGGAGAAGTAGCAGGGGCTATTGAGCTACCTAGGCGAGGTGTTAGGGTACGTGGGACAGATGGAGAAGACATGGGGATTGGTGGGACAGGTGGAGCAGAGGATGATGGGACTGGTGAAGTTGGAACAGGCTGGGTAGCAGCACGGGAAGAAGCGAGATAGACTGCTGTGAGTGCAACAACAGTGCTGGGAACAAGTCTATTCGGCTTCAACAAGGCAGGGGATGTAGCATCTACAGGTGCAGCACTTGGTTCTACTGGACCTGCTACATTGCATGCTGTTGGAGGAGCTCCAGTCGTAGCTATTGCTGGCAGAGGTGTAGGACCACAATGCGATCAAGAGAACGACACAATGTATGACTCAGGAGAAGAAGAAGTGTACGACCCTGAGAGGTACATCTTGCCAGACTCTGAAGACGAAGAAGAGGACAAGGACAGGTAAAAATGTTTGAGACAGTAACATGAGTGGGAGCAGCTTTCCAATGACAAGCTTCAAACAAGTTGAGCATGCATGTAAATGAAGATACTCACAATGAGGCATATGTCAGGTCTTCGGCGCTCGAGCTAAGTGACGTGTGCGAGACTGAGCCATGAGTGGTTGCTTTGAAAAGCTCCACTGAGAAGTCCGGGGACTTCGACAATATCAAGGTGCAGTTTTATAAAAGTAAAGCATCGTCAAGAAGTGGACCGAACGGTTTTGGAACATCAATATGGTGCGTAAAGCTTTCTTTGACCATTCTGGAAAGTGGTCAAAGTTGTCACATCCTTCTGGAACGGAACACGAGAGGTCGAGGCAGGTGGTTCATTTTCTCTCCACCAATCCGGTAAAAATCCAGTGTTCAACACACGATTGACAATAGATGTAAGGTTCGACATGCCCACGTGTGGAGTTAAGCGACTCATGTGGGTTTCAGACATTGCAGTCAGGGCGACGTACTATTACGCCGAGCAGATCAAAGTTGGTTCAATGGGATGAGGTGCGTGACAGTTTACGATTCAAGGAACTAGGATAAATCAATAACGTGTATTAAGTGGTAAGTGAATTTCAACAAATGGTGGCAAGTGAGTCAAGTACAAATGTACAATGACAAGAATCAGAATGGTTCATATGCTGGGTCCTTGGTGCTCGAGCCAAGCGGGACGTGAGAGGTTGTACCGTGAGCAGCTGCTTTTAGAAGATCTCCCAAGAAGTCTTGGGGCTTTGAGAATATCAAGGGAATGTTTCATAAAACTCCCGCAATGTTGAGAGGTCGAACGAACATTATCAAAATGTCGATATGGTTCTTGAACGGAACACCTGAAGTCAGGACATGTGGCTAACATGTCCACAAAAGACCGTGGTAAAGATCTTGAGGTTAACACACAGTGGGCCATGAATATAGTAAGCAAATGTCTACTCGCTGAGTTTAGGGACTCATGTACGTCAAGGACGTAACACTGCCCCCCCCCCCCCCTCTAGCTATAATGTCCAGGCACATTAGTAGATGTAGGCCAATGAAAATGATAGTAGCCATTGATCAAAATAATCCACATCTTGGAGGTTGTCCTAGATCCCCCTATTGTTGTGCGCAACATGTAGCAGTGCCACTTGACCAGATACTTGGTAAACTTTTCCACAACGTCGATGTCCAAAGATTTCTTCAATCATCTACTCCACATCCCAGTCCACTTCTACAATGGGTGGGGATGCGACGTCTCTACCAAGGAAGCTCGTGCTAGGGACCTGGGTAGTGATTGAGCTTGCTGATGTGGAAGATAGGGTGGATGGCCATGCTGTCAGGCAGGCAAAGCCGAGAGATGATGGGAGTTTGCATCCGCTACATCTAAGACATTCCCAACCATCACTGTTTGAGCTTCAGAAAGTCTTTTCCTTGATGTTTGATGTTCGTTGTATTGAGGAGGATGTAATTGCCAGCGCTAAGCACGTCATTGCTACGATATTGGTCAGCCGCTGCCTTCATAGGTGCTTGTGTTTTTGTCATGGCCTGTCACGTTTCCTCCCATAAACTTGGGAAATATTTACGGCGGATATCGGCCGTGGGAATACTATGCTGGCTCTCCAATCTTGCAAGTGTAGTGGAACTTTGTTGTGAACCACTCCGAACACTATTTTACCCGTTGCGATAGAAGTGGAAGAGTTGTATGCCAGTTTGCTGGTTGATATCTTTGGCTGTCCGGTCGGTGCCGTGCGGGTCACATGAGATGCGGATATGCCGTTTGAGCATCTGATTGGTCCACTCTATTTGTCCTTCGATATGACGATGGAACACCATTGACAGCTAGATCTGACCACCATAACGTGTCATCAACTTATGCCAAAAAAGGCTGTAAAGCGACTGTCTTCATGGTACGTGGCACGTCGTGCAGCCGTACGAGCTCGTTAAAGAATTCTTGCACTCTTCCTTATGTAGTGACAGTAGTCATCATTGGGATGAAGTGAGATATCTTAGAAAATCTTTCCACCACCACGAGGATGGCTTTGTAACCCTCAGGAGTGGGGGTCAATCTTGTCACGAAGGCCATGCTGATGTCGACCCATGACTTTGTCGGAACAGGGAGTACTTGGAGTAGACAGGGTGTCTTTGTACAAGTTGATTCTTCTCTCTCAGAGGTGTCACACTATTTGCATAAAGCTGAAACGTTGGTCTCTATCTTGTCCTACAAGCAGTACTTCTCTAGCTTCTTGAGCAACTTGTCATCACCAAAGTGTTCACCTAGACCAGTGTCATGGCATTCCTCAAATACAATTATCTGTAGCTCCTCGTTTGGTTGAACAATGATTTGGCGAGTAAATTGCCGTTACCAGTATCCTACTAATCTCAGATTTCATTATTAATTGTTTTTTTTTTTACGACGAATTCATGAAGTTGGCTACAAGCTGGTAATGTTTCGTGCTAGTTTGATAATGCTAAAACAACTGGGTCAGATGTGTCACCCAGTATGTAAAGAGAGGATATCCTATGCATGTGGTTATCGGGGTACCCGTAATAGTCCACGCTAATCTGCGAGTGTTCCAAGATTTCGACGCGCAATACGTGCCGACATACGTGGCTCGTGCCATATATGTTCGCACGTATCGTGCCAATGGGGGGATCCATAAAGTGAAAAAGTAGATGCCAAGGGGCATAGAGGAGGGAGCGGCGTATTTTTGGCTCCCGTCGTGCATCAGTCGGTTGACCAGACAGGTCGAGTTCCGAATTCCAGATTTGAACCCACCTCCATAACGTGAAAAATGGATAGTTATGTGGTCTACCTACGAAATCAAAGATACCATATGACCATTCTTGTTTGTTTTTGAAAACGGTAAGATAAAGTAAGTGAAGTGTGAACCTAAGTGGTCCAAAAGTTCATTTGGACCACGAAATCATAAATCACTATGGTACTGGTCATTGAACCAAAAATCAGTTTGGTCATACACGCCAAACTCCTCGTATTCCATTACAAACAACCTTGCAAGGAACGTGTCTCATTTGACGAGTTTAGTGTTGATCTCGGCCAATAAATTTGGTTGCCGCCTCAGAGTATCCAATGGATTGGTTTTTCCAGGCTCAATGCTGTACTCCAAGTTGGAATCAAGGAACTTCATCCATTGAAGTTGTCGACGACTCTGATTTGGCTTAGTCTTGAGATATTTCAAGGCATGGTGGTTCCTGTAGACGATGCATCTTCGGCATTCCAGGTAGCACCGTCATTTCTTGAACGCGTGCACGCCTGCGAGCATTTTGTTCTTAACATGTTTGCGACCGATTGTTCTTCTCTTCCGTTGTCTTGGAGGAGAATGGCTGTGATGGCTCAATCAGATGCGTCGCTGACCATGATGTAGTCCACTATCAGATCTCTCAATCGTGAGGCTGGTGCCGAGGTCAGAGTGTTTCTCAAATGATTGAACACTTTTTGTTCACTATCGTCCCAACTCCACTCTGTGGCTTTTTGCGTGAGATCGGAGAGAGGCACTCACACTCATGCGTAGTCCTCAACAAATCAATGGTAGTCGTTGTAGAAGTCCAAGAATACTTGCACGTTCCAAAAACTTGTAGGCGTCAGCCAATTAGCGATTGCCTCCACTGTTTTTGGGTCCATGATAATCCGTCCGTCGCCGATGATGTGGCCCAAAAACTCAATCGAACGGCGGCCGAAGTTGCACGTCAAGAGTTTTCAAAAAAAATTCTCTTCGTATAATCTGGAGAACTTTACGATGAACTCCATTGTCCTCCTCTAGGGTACAATTGTGCAATAGGATATCGTCAAGGTACACGTCCACAAAATCTTTGAGGTACGGACGGAGTAACAAAAACACCATCTAGAGAAATTGCTCCGGAAGGTCTGCCGAGGCGTCTGGTGGATAATCCACCTGATCCGGTCGATCATCCACCGGATCCTGTAGTGCACATTGTTACTGAGGGACTTCGCCAAAATTCTGGCTCGGCGTCCGAAACTCAGTAGTATGTTTTGTTGCTTGGGGACTTGGTCAAAACTCCGACTGCAGGCCGACGGACAGGTTTCAAACCTTGTCACACCCCATCACTAAACTCGACCCAAAAGTAGGGAAGGTGCGTGGAAACAGTGCAGGGGACCCATACAGCACGTGCAATGGTATCTGTGCCTTGCGAAAGGCGCTTCGCACATGAAGGAAGGTGCCACTATGTGTGGCGGGGTCAGGTTTCTATGGTGGGTGGGACCTGCGCTTCGGCAAGCAAAACTTGGGCTATGCTTGGCTGAATTGTGCGCGGTTTGGTGCGTTGGAAATGTTATGACTAGCCCTATAACAATTCTGATCATGTCCATGTTCAAAACCTAATGTGAAATCGTGTTTCTCCCTTTGCAAAAGTGAATGTCTTTAATTGCCTGCTCACATAGCGTGAGGCGGCCAGAAAGTTCACGCTCAGTCTCAGAGTCGCCCAAACAGAAGACGTAAACCACTAAAGATGATGAGACAAACGTCGGGACCGCACCACGTGGATTTCTTGACAAAGGGTTATGGGCCCATGGGTTTGATCGTCTCTAATGTTAACGCTTTCCGCAGCGCACGGGACTGTCATGTTGGACGTCGCCGTGAAGTTATGAGAATCTGCTGGAGTAGAAGCTGCGCCAATGGTGCAAAAGGAGACGCAATGCATTCAAAAGTATGTCAGCAGCCCAGGCTTTGGGCTATGGAGGTGGCAGTTCGAGCTGCACCTCTCGCATGAGGGGCTACTGGACATCATGTTGGGAAAGGAGGTGCTTGTAGAGGCGACTGCTATGGACGCGGAGAAGCAGGCCTTAAAAAAGAAGAACACGGAGGTGCTCATGCTCCTGGTGTCCGGGATAGCCAAGTTGTAGTGGGGCTACTTCCAAGGCTGCAAGCTGGCAGTCAAAGCTTGGCAAAACCTTTGAGCCATCCACCAATCCAAGTCACTTGCAAACAATATCTTTGCGATGAAGCGGCTCCTTACTGTGAGAATCAAGGAGGGAGATGATGTCATCTCCGCCATGCAGACGATGGAGTCGCTTGTCTCATAATGCAAAGACGTGGGGTAGAAGATCGATGGCCCTCCTCATGGCCCTACCTGATAGTTGGGGTCCACTCATCACCGTCCTCGGAGGATGGTCAGAGGACAAGCTCACCTATGGCGCGATCGCAAATTGCATCCGCAACGAGGCACATACCCAGAGCTGCGAAGAGGCCTCATTGTCCTCGTCGGCCCTTGTCACTAAAACATGTGGTGGCGGGAGCGGGGCTAGAGGAAGCGGCGGAAAGGGCGGCGGCAAGGAGGGCCATTGGGCCCGTGAGTGCTCGGAGGACGCGAAGACCGGCGACAAAAACACCAAGGGCAGGTCGCTCCTCAACGATAACAAGAACCACTTCCTCAAGTAGGCCAACAGGCGGTGCCTAGATTTCAGGGCCGAGGAGCACACCCAAGTCGAGAAGGTGGGGTTCTTCACCTACGAGAAGTCCTCCAAGACAATGGTGGTTGCAAACGATAAATTCGAGCCAGCGGCCGGCCAAGGTGACGTGGAGGTTGATGTCGTGGTGGGTGGTAAGAAGGAGCTGTGCAAAATTTGTGATGTGCAGCACGTCCCCGGCTTGGCTGACATTTTGAGTGTCAGCCACCTGACGGGTAAAGGGTATGATGTGCTCTTCCGCATGAAAGGCGCAGTGGTGCACATTGACGGCGACGGCGAGGTCGTGCTGGAGGCAAAGCGTGAGGGCGGTCTCTACGTTGTGGTGGCCAAGGTGGTCCCCGTGGCATCAAAAGTAGCAGACTCGCATCGTCAACATGGCCAAGGGAGGCAGCGCTGATCCGAAGCTCTGGCATCGACGGTTGAGATATTTGGCGCTCGCAACCGTTAAGGAGATGGCGAAGCGAGACATGGTACAGGGCCTCGTCATTGACAGTGCAGGAGACACAGTAGCAGATGTAGTAGCACACAAAAAGTACGAGCCTTGCGTTTTGGGCAAGGCGCGGTGCAAGCCTTTGAAGAAAAATGAGGCTCCCACAAAGGACCTGCTGGAGGTCGTGCACAGTGACGCGTGCACACCATTCAAAACGATGTCAAATAGTGGCATGAGATACTTCGTCACCTTCATCAATGACCGCAGCAGGACGCTCTACGTGTACTTCATGAAGTGCAAAGGCAAGGTCCTAGACCGTCTGAAGGAGTACGTCGCAGTGGCTTAGAGGCAGACTGGCCGAAAGGTCAGAGAGCTACGCACTGACAACGGTAGAGAGTACGTGGGTTGTAGCGGGTGGATGAAAGAGTAGGACACCAAGTGGGAACCCACTACGCCGTACTCGCCACAGTCCAATAGAGTGGCTGAGCGGACAAACCAAACGCTGCTAAACATGGTGTGGACCATCCTTGTGGATGCGAGGTTGCCGCGAGGGTTCCGGGCAGAGGCTATGCGTACAGTGAGCTACACCATCTACCTTACCCCAACAGCGGTGCCACAGGGGAAGGACGGCAGGAAGACGCCACAGGAGGTTTAGAGCGGGCGCAAGCCAAACGTGGCATACCTAAAGGTTTTTAGGTGCAAAGCGCACGCGATGGTGCTTGCAGCGCAACGACTTGACATCAAGCTTGAACCGCGGGCGAAGCCGTGCTTGTTACTTGGTTACGAGAACATGCAAACGGCGTACCAGCTCTGGGACCCACGCACACAAGATTTCAGTCGTAGCCGTGATGTCGAGTTTGATGAGGAACAAAGCTTTAGCAGTAGCAGCAGCAACATGAGCATCGGGAACACTCTAAAACAGGAGGAGTGGTTCCAGATCCTTGACTACGAGGAGGAGCTGGCGGATGCGGAGGTCGATGATGCGTTGTTGGAGCGCGGCGGTGTAGGAGGTGCAGTAGCCGATGCAGAGGAATCTGATGACAATGCAGCTAGGCTGGAGATCCGGCAGAAAGATCCGTCGAATGAGGTACCGCGGGTGCCGAAGTGCGCACTCCGGGCAGAGTTTGCAGTGGACGTCGGAGGAAAATCCTACGGATGCGCAGCCCGTCTGGTCGATGATTCATTGGAGCGGGAGATATCCTCAGGGAGCCGTCCGGTTGATGATTCACCAGAGCGGACAGAGTCAGAAGGATCATAGCAGAGTGACTAGACACCACCAAAACTGCCGCACCACAGCGGGAGGCAACGGAGAGCGAGGAAGCGTTTTGACGCAAGCACTGGTCGATGGATCCGCATAACGCGGTGCATGCTGGCTGCATCAATGGAGCCAAAAACTGTGCAAGAGGTGCTTGCACGGCCCAAGGAGAAGCAGTGGGACACCGCCATGGGAAGTAGTCGGAGCTGGCGTCCATTGCTGAAAATGACACGTGGGAGCTGGTTGACAGGCCAAAAGATTCCAAGGTCATCGGCTCCAAGTGGGTCTTCAAGTCCAAATTCATGGAAGACGGTGTGGTGAACAAGTACAAGGTGCGACTCATGGCAAAGGGGAATGCACAGTGTAAGGGCGAGCACTACGACAAGATGTTTGCCCCCATCGCCAAGTTCACAAGCATCAGGGCGATCCTTGCACTGATGGACGCAAAGACGGCCTTCCTCAATGGCATAATCGACATAGAAGTTTACATGGAGGTACCGGAGGGGGTGGAGGCGCCGGAGGGCAAGGTGTGCATGCTGCATAAGTCCTTGTACGGGCTAAAACAACCGCCCCGATGTTGGTACCAACTAATGGACAGCTTCATGGCACAACTCTGCTTCAAGCATTGTGAGGTGGATCACAACGTGTATGTGCGGCGCAGCAAGAAGCTCCATCAGATAGTCATACGCTACGTTGGCGATCTGATCTTGTGCTCATCAGACCTGCGGAGCCTACTGTAGCTGAAAGAGCAGCTGAGCAGCAGGTTCCGGATATAGGACATGGGGGAGCCTGAGTTCTACCTCGGGGTGAGCATTACGCGGCACCGGAGGGCGCACACGCTTAAGCTGGGGCAGGCCAAATACGTGGCCGAGGTGCTGAAGCGGTACGACATGGAGGACTGCATACCAGTGTGCAGTCCTGTCTCCACGACTTATGACCTGAGTGCGGCAATGACGCTGCAAACAAAAGAAGAGCGGGAGGATATGGCATGGGTGCCCTACCAACCGGCGGTGGGCAACCTCATGTACGCCATGGTGGCAACTTGACCAGTTCTGGCCTACGTGGTGGGCCAAGTGAGCAGGTTTGTGGCCGATCCAGGGCCACTACACTGGCAGGCGGTCAAGCACATCCTCCGCTACCGGTATGCGACGCGGCACGCACGCCTGAGGATTGACGACAAAGGACGTGCGGACCCTTTGTGTCTGATCTGCTACAAAGATGCAGACTACGCTGGCGTTGTGGAAAAGCGGAAGTCCACATCCGGCTACGCGTTCTTCCTCGCTAATGCAGCAGTCTCGTGGTGGAACAGGAAGCAGGACTGCGTCGCCACCTCCATAGTGGAAACAGAGTACATCACGATGGCCGAGGCGGTCAAGGAGGTGGTGTGGCTTCGCAGGTTGCTTGGGGAGGTGGGCGTGCCGCAGCCGGAGCCAACGGTGGTGCAAGAGGACAACACCGGCTCCATCTTGTTGACCAACAATCCAACGCAGCACAGGAGGACGAAGCACATTGACGTGCGTTATCGCTACCCACAAGAAATGGTTGAGAAGGGGCAGGTGGTGTTGCAACGCTATAGCACGCACAGCATGCTTGCGGATTGCTTGACCAAAGTGCAACCCGCAAACCGGCACGCGATGAGCATGGCCGGGCTTGGGATGACTAGCTACGATGGGCTGGAGGGCGTAGCAGAAGATGAGTGAGAGCAAACAGGAGTAGTGGGCATGGCAGGTGCAAGGGGGAGAATGTTGAATGTTTACACCTCCGCATGCCCAAGTGTGGCGCTGGGAGGCGCTAGCGAGCCTCCAGAGAAAGGGAATTCCTCCCTAGTGGATCTAGTGGCTCGAGGATTGCTCGGATGCTAGAATGGATGATTGCCCCTAAAATTTGACAAGTTCCTCAATCCGATAGAAGTTGTTTCACTAGAATTGGAGAAGTGTCGAGGGAGACATGGCCTTCCAAAGCTGGGATGTGAAGGGCAGCTCTGAGAGCCAGCCGCGGCTCGACTTCCGGTTGATGATTGACCGGACCAAGTAACAGAAGTACCATATGGAGAAATTGCTCTGGAAGGTCTGCCGAGGCGTCCGGTGGATAATCCACCTCATCCGGTGGATCATGCACGGGATCCTCTATTGTACATTGTTACTGAGGGACTTCTCCAAAACTCTGGCTCGGTGTCCGAAACATAGTAGTATGTTTTGTTGCTTGCGGACTTGGTAAAAATTCCGACTACAAGTCCACGGACAGGTTTCAATCCTCGTCATACCCCATCACCCAACTCGACCGAAAAGTGGGGAAGTTGCGTGGAAACAGTGCAGGCGACCCATACATCATGTGCAATGGGATCTGCACCATGCGTAAGGTGCTTCGCATGTGAAGGAAGGCACCACAACGTGTGGCGTTGTCAGGCTTCTGTGCCTGGTGAGACCTGCGCTTCGGCAAGTGTAACTTGGGCTACGCTTGGCCGAATCACGCGCAGTTTGGCGCGTTGGAAACTTCATGACTAGCCCTATAAAAATTCTGATCATTTTCATGTTGAAAAACTAATGCAAAGTTGCATTCTTCCCTTCGCAAAAGTGAATTTCTCTAATTGCCTGCTCACATAGCGTGAGGCGGCCAGGAAGCTCACGCTTAGTCTCAGAGTCGCCCAAACAGAGGACGTAAACCACTAAAGACGATCATACGAATGTCGAGACCACACCACGCAAAATTCCTGACATGTCATTCCTTTTTTTGTTGCAATATGGACAACATCGGCATCACTGACATTTCGTTTTCGATTATGGATACCACTGACATGTCATTTTTTACTATGGACACCACCACGTTTCCGTTTTCAACTATGGACACCGTCGATCTGTCGACCCAAACGATCGGCACCGCTGTATTTGTGCCTTAGCCTTTTATAACAGAGGCATTTCAATTTAGTTTTATCATTGTTTTGCGTGTACTTAAAGAGAATGTTCATTACAAAGAAAGATTAAGCATGTAAACAACAGTAACTGGGTATGATACTTCGTGCACTCTTTGTTTAACTTCCATTCCACTAACGTTCGGGTTTTGATGCCTAGAGAATGAAACAAGGTCATAGCCACCAATAACAATGATAGTGTCTGTAATGACACGTCATCACGCGAGCACCACACATTGGATAAGACGTCTCAGGATTTCGTGTTGTGTGGGCTTTGAGCCGACATCGTTCCACATTGTGACGTTGTTATCACATGTATTCTGAAGGGTCTGACCAGCTTTATCAGCTAGGACATTACCGATGTGATGCACCTACAATGTTCTGGAATCCAGGTTCGTGGGTATGAAACTGCTTGAGTTTTCTCGGTGGTCAAGACCCGGACACTCAGTCGTGTGTACCAGTGCCTCAAAGAGATCCTACAATGTAGTTGAGCTCCCAGTGGTTCGGTAAGCTCATTGTGATGTCTGGACATTGTTTGTGCATCTTTTGCATGCTCCTTGTATTTTCTCGTTGGGTCGAGACCCGGGCACCCGGATCCATGTTCCGGTGCCTCAAGGAGACCTGTACCTTGGGAGATCCAGCACTGATTTTCATAGTCCTTGTTGACCCTTGGTCAGACACGTGTAGTTTGCATGTGGCTGAGACCCGAACACCCTGTTGCTTATTTTGTTGTCTCAGAGGGCCAAAACTTGCTTAGTCTTTCTAGTCGGTGATGCTAGGGTGTCACCGTAGAGTCTGGATACTTTTGGGATACATTGCATATTTTCCTGTTGGTCGAGAACCGGGCACGCAGTTGACTGTTACGGTGCCTTGAGAGACCTCCATCGTTGGTTCCATATTTAGTGACGTGCATGTTCCCCGTTCGTGCCTTTTGGTGCGACGGGGATGACGGGGCCTGATGGGCTAGCCGCCAGTCCCCAGTACGTAAGCCCTTAGCAGGGCTCATTGTACTCTCTCCTCGTGTTCTAAATGTGTTGCATCCCAGACTTAGCCAAATTTTGGCATTGTCATTGTGCCCTCACACCCAGAGTTCTTTACTGTTTATGCATGGGCCTGCATGCCCCACATCAAATCCGTCTTCGTATCAGAGCACAGGGGGGCCGCAAGAGCGGTGGTGCAATGACACCCAGTCCGAGACATCATTAAAGAGCGCCACGTGGCGCCACGCAGACAGCAGCGTGCGGAAGCAGCAAGGTGACTGCAATAAGAGGTGCAACGCTTATGGCTGCCTCTTCGGCGTGTGGGCGTTACCACTTCCATTGTTTGGGAAGCAAAACCAGCAGTACCACCGGTGGCACCAGTCACCAAAGCAAAAGAAAAGGGAGCGCAAGGTGGCCGTGGCATTGTGTCCGAGTGTAGGAGCTGCATGAGCTGCTCCTTTGGTGATTAGCAGCTATAGCAATGGCAGTAGTAGCTATTATAGCACGAGTTCAGTAGGAACAGCACGGCCGCATCAACAACAATGGCGGTGTCAGCGAGCAGTAGTAGTAGCAGCTGCAAAAGTAGCGACAAGCAGCTGCGACGGCACCGGCAAGCAGCTACTACACCAGCATTGCCACCCACAATAGCAGCAGTAGTAGCTTGAAACAGCAGCACCCTGTAGCAACAATAGCAGCCTATAGCAATCGTGCAAAACAAGAGCAGCAGCTTGCAGCAGTACACCGTACCAGTGTTGCGCAACAACAATAATAGTAGCACATAGCGGAGCGGGGAGTAGCAGTGTGTACCACCGCCTCTCAATAGCTGCAAAAGTTGCGACAACAGCAGTAGCAACAACAGTAGCAAACGACAGTAGTAGCAATAGTAATGGCGGTGGCGAGCAGCTATAGCGTGTGGCTACAACAGCATGCACACGTAGTAGCAGCAGTAGCAGTGTGTGCAGTAAGATAGTCGTAGCGGTAGTAGCCACTGCTGCTACCCCAATTGCAGCAAACGCACTTTTTTTTTTTGGAACCTCAAGAGTAGGTCATAAAAATCCACCCCCTCCTTTACTCCATCCTGGGTAGGATGTGCGACACAAAGGGAATAATACCACCAGTCGAGTGGTGGTGACCTCCAAATGAACAGAGGCGTAGATCAGACCCGAGGGTCATCACCGGGCACTTTGGAGTGAGGGGCAACACTCTCTCACTGACCCAGGGTTATCCTGTTACTTCAGGTAAAAACCTACTCAGGAGGCCAATTGATCGCAATCAATCAAAGGGCGGGCAAGCCCGTTCTTTGGGTATGCTGGGGTCAATGAGTAGAAGTGGGCGCTCGCCAGAGACAACTCGTTGTTGTGGAAAAGGTGGGTAAGCTGGACATTGGGTAAAATGGATAGGAGGCGAGTGAAGGATGAGTTAGAGGCGCCGGTGGAGTGTAGGACATGGCTGGGGGGGGAGAGGCTGCTCCACACCCAACAGTTGCAGTGACGTCCGGTAGAAAGGGAATATCCAAGAAGTGCATATGGTGGGTGTGAGGTGTACTCATGTGAAGGGGGAGGTGTGTGGCACAAGCGGCGATGCTGGGGAGAGGAGAGGCTGCTCAATCCCATCACCTCCAGCACCGCCATGGAAAGAAAGGCATAAGGGGCACGAGCTGCACAGGCACGAGCTGCACGTTTGGTGGGTCACATGGGTAAGAACAACGGATGCAAGGAGAGCACGGTACGAGTGGGACACGGGTGATGACAGGAAACTAGGTGGTGACTGTAGATGATGGGGAATTTTTGGGGGATTGGGGATGCCTAGGAGAACACAAGGATAGGCTACAGCAGGGGCATAGATAAGGGTGAAACTGATCAATCTCTCTCTCGCTCTCACTCTCTCTCTCTCTCTCTCTCTCTCTCTCTCTCTCTCTCTCTCTCTCTCTCTCTCTCTC
>SZWC01024975.1:15787-31148 GCA_023375785.1 Penium margaritaceum | reverse complement strand
ACCACTGTGTTTCTGACCATTGTGTTTCTGACCACTGTGTTTCTAACCAGTGTCTCTGACCACTGTGTTTCTTACCACTGTGATTCTGACCACTGTGTTTATGACCACTGTGTTTCTGACAAGTGTGTTTCTGACCAGTGTGTTTCTGACCTCTGTGTTTCCGACAACTGTGTTTCCGACCACTGTGTTTCTAACCACTGTGATTCTCACCAATGTGCCTCTGACTAGTGTGTTTCTGACCACTGTGTTTCTGACCACTGTGTTTCATACCATTGTGTTTCTGACCACTGTGTTTCTGACCACGGTGTTCATGACCACTGTGTTTCTGACAATTGTGTTTCTGACCACCGTGTTTCTGACCACCGTGTTTCTCACCACTGTGTTTCTGACCAGTGTGTTTCTGACCACTGTGTTTGTGACCGGTGTGTTTCCGACCACTGTGTTTCTGACCACTGTGTTTCTAACCAGTATGTTTCTTACCATTGTGATTCTGGCCACTGTGTTTCTGGCTAGTGTGTTTTGGATTTTTCTGTTTCTGACCACTGTGTTTTTGACCACGGTGTTTTTGACCACTCTGTTTCTGGCCACTGTGCTTCTAATCACTGCGTTTATGACCACTGTGTTTCTGACCAGTGTGTTTCTGACCACTGTGTTTCTGACCACTGTGCTTCTGACAAGTGTGCCTCTGACCTGTGTGTTTCTGACCACTGTGTTTTTTACCACTGTGTTTTTTATCGTTGTCTTTCTGACCAATGTGTTTCTGACCAGTGTGTTTCTGACCAGTGTGTTTCTGACCATTGTGTTTATGACCACTGTGTTTCTGACCACTGTGTTTCTGACCACTATGTTAATGGCAACTGTGTTTCTGACCAATGTGTTGCTGACCAGTGTGTTTCTGACCACTGTGCTTATGACCACTCTGTTTCAGATCATCGTGTTTCTGACCAGTGTGTTTCTGACCACAGTGTTTCTGACCACTGTGTTTCTGACCAGTGTGTTTCTGAATACTGTGTTTATGACCACTGTGTTTCTGACCATTGTGTATTTGACCACTGTGTTTCGGACCAGTGTGTTTCTGACCAGTGTGTTTCTTGCCACTGTGTTTCTGACTAGTGTGTCCTTGACTTCCCTGTTTCTGACCTCTATGCTTTTCACCACAGTGTTTCAGACCACTTCGTTTTTGGTCACTGTGTTCCTGACCACTGTGTTTATGACCAATTTGTTTATGACAAGTGTGTTTCTGACCAGTGTGCTTATGACCACTTTGTTTCTGACCACCATGTTCCTGACCACTGTGTTTCTGACCACTGTGTTTCTGACCAGTGTGTTTCTGACCAGGGTGTTTCTGACCACTGTCTTTCCAACTAATGTGTTACTGACCACTATGTTTCTGATCAGTGTGTTTCTGACCAGTATGTTTCTGACCCGTGTGTCTCTAACCACTGTGTTTCTGACCATTGTGTTTCTGACCACTGTGTTTTTGACCACGGTTTTTCTGACCACTGTGTTTCTGACCAGTTTGATTCTGACCATTGTGTATCTGACCACTGTGTTGCTGACCAGTGTGTTTCCAACCACCGTGTTTCTGACCACTGCGTTTCTGAGCACTGTGTTTTTCACCAGTGTGTTTCTGACCAGTGCGTTTCTGACCACTGTGTTTCTGACCAGTGTGTTTCCAACCACCGTGTTTCTGACCACTGCGTTTCTGAGCACTGTGTTTTTCACCAGTGTGTTTCTGACCAGTGCGTTTCTGACCACTGTGTTTCTGACCACTGTGTTCTTGACCACTGTGTTTATGACCACTGAGTTTCTGACCACTGTGTTTCTGACCAGCGTGTTTCTGACCATTATTCTTCTGACCAATTTGGTCCTGACCAGTGTGTTTTTGACAACTGTGTTTTGACCACTATGTTTTTGACCACTGTGTTTATGACCACTATGCTTCTGACAAGTTTGTTTCTAACCAGTATGTTTCTGACCACTGTGTTTCTGACAACTGTGTTTCTGACCACTGTGTTTATAACTAGTCTATTTATGAACACTGTGTTTGTGACTACTGTGTTTCTAACCACTGTGTTTCAGACCACTTTGTTTCTGATGAATATGTTTCTAACCACTGTGTTTCTGACCAGTGTTTTTCTGACCATTGTGTTGTTGACCACTGTGTTTTGGACCAGTGTGTTTCTGACCACTGTGTTTCTTGCCACTGTGTTTCTGACTAGTGTGTCCTTGACTTCCCTGTTTCTGACCTCTATGCTTTTTACCACAGTGTTTCAGACCACTGTGTTTTTGGTCACTGTGTTCCTGACCACTGTGTTTATGACCAATGTGTTTATGACAAGTGTGTTTCTGACCAGTGTGTTTATGACCACTTTGTTTCTGACCACCATGTTTCTGACCACTGTGTTTCTGACCACTGTGTTTCTGACCAGTGTGTTTCTGACCACTGTGTTTCTGACTACTGTGTTTCTGACCAGTGTGTTTCTGACCAGGGTGTTTCTGACCACTGTATTTCTGACTACTGTGTTACTGACCACTATGTTTCTGATCAGTGTGTTTCTGACCAGTATGTTTCTGACCCGTGTGTCTCTAACCACTCTGTTTCTGACCATTGTGTTTCTGACCACTGTGTTTCTGACCACGGTTTTTCTGACCACTGTGTTTCTGACCAGTTTGATTCTGACCATTGTGTATCTGACCACTGTGTTGCTGACCAGTGTGTTTCCAACCATCGTGTTTCTGACCACTGCGTCTCTGAGCACTGTGTTTTTCACCAGTGTGTTTCTGACCAGTGCGTTTCTGACCACTGTGTTTCTGACCACTGTGTTCTTGACCACTGTGTTTATGACCACTGAGTTTTTGACCACTGTGTTTCTGACCAGCGTGTTTCTGACCATTATTCTTCTGACCACTTTGGTCCTGACCAGTGTGTTTCTGACAACTGTGTTTTTGACCACTATGTTTTTGACCACTGTGTTTATGACCACTATGTTTCTGACAAGTTTGTTTCTAACCAGTATGTTTCTGACCACTGTGTTTCTGACAACTGTGTTTCTGACCACTGTGTTTATGACCACTGTGTTTTTGACCACTGTGTTTCTAACCACTGTGTTTCAGACCACTTTGTTTCTGATGAATATGTTTCTAACCACTGTGTTTCTGACCAGTGTGTTTCTGACCACTGCATTTCTGACCACTGTGTTTCTGACCATTGTGTTTCTGACCACTGTGTTTCTGATAAGTGTGTGTCTGACCAGTGTGTTTCTGACCTTTGTGTTCCTGACCAGTGTGTTTCTGATCACTGTGTTTCTGACCACTGTTTGTCTGACCACTGTGTTGCTCACCAATGTGATGCTGACCAGTGTGTATCCGACCAGTGTGTTCCTGACCGGTGTGTTTCTGACCACTGTGTTTCTGATCACTGTGTTTCTTACCACTGTGTTTCTGATCACTGTGTTTCTGACCAGTCTGTTTTTGACCACAGTGTTTCTGACCAGGGTGTTTCTGACCAGTGTGTTTCTGACCACTCTGTTTCTGACCACTGTGTTTCTGACTAGTGTGTTTCTGACCACTCCATTTCTGACCAGTGCGTTTCTGACCAGTGTGTTTCTGACCACTGTGTTTCTGACCAGTGTCTTTCCCACCACTGTGTCTCTGACCACTGTGTTTCTGACCATTGTGTTTCTGACCACTGAGTTTCTGACCACTGTGTTTTTGCCGAGTGTGTTTCTGACCACTGTGTTTCTGACCAGTGTTTCTGACCACTGTGATTCTGACCACTGTCTTTATGACCACTGTGTTTCTGACAAGTGTGTTTCTGACCAGTGAGTTTCTGACCTCTGTGTTTCTGACAACTGTGTTTCCCACCACTGTGTTTCTGACCACTGTGGTTCTGAGCAATGTGCCTCTGACTAGAGTGTGTCTGACCACTGTGTTTCTGACGACTGTGGTTCTGACCACAATGTTTCTGACCACTGTGTTTCTGACCAGTGTGTTTCTGACCACTGTGCTTCTGACCAGTGTGTTTCCGACCATTGTGATTATGGCCACCGTGTTTCTGACTGGTGTGTTTCTGATTTTTCTGTTTCTGACCACTGTGTTTCTGACCAGTGTGTTTCTGACCAGTGTGTTTCTGACAACTGTGTTTCCCACCACTGTGTTTCTGACCACTGTGGTTCTGACCAGTGTGTTTCTGACCACTCTGTTTCTGACCACCCTGTTTCTGACCCCTCTGTTTCTGACCAGTGTGTTTCTGACAACTGTGTTTCCCACCACTGTGTTTCTGACCACTGTGGTTCTGACCAGTGTGTTTCTGACCACTCTGTTTCTGACCACCCTGTTTCTGACCCCTCTGTTTCTGACCAGTGTGTTTCTGACAACTGTGTTTCCCACCACTGTGTTTCTGACCACTGTGGTTCTGACCAGTGTGTTTCTGACCACTCTGTTTCTGACCACCCTGTTTCTGACCCCTCTGTTTCTGACCAGTGTGTTTCTGACAACTGTGTTTCCCACCACTGTGTTTCTGACCACTGTGGTTCTGACCAGTGTGTTTCTGACCACTCTGTTTCTGACCACCCTGTTTCTGACCCCTCTGTTTCTGACCAGTGTGTTTCTGACAACTGTGTTTCCCACCACTGTGTTTCTGACCACTGTGGTTCTGACCAGTGTGTTTCTGACCACTCTGTTTCTGACCACCCTGTTTCTGACCCCTCTGTTTCTGACCAGTGTGTTTCTGACAACTGTGTTTCCCACCACTGTGTTTCTGACCACTGTGGTTCTGACCAGTGTGTTTCTGACCACTCTGTTTCTGACCACCCTGTTTCTGACCCCTCTGTTTCTGACCAGTGTGTTTCTGACAACTGTGTTTCCCACCACTGTGTTTCTGACCACTGTGGTTCTGACCAGTGTGTTTCTGACCACTCTGTTTCTGACCACCCTGTTTCTGACCCCTCTGTTTCTGACCAGTGTGTTTCTGACAACTGTGTTTCCCACCACTGTGTTTCTGACCACTGTGGTTCTGACCAGTGTGTTTCTGACCACTCTGTTTCTGACCACCCTGTTTCTGACCCCTCTGTTTCTGACCAGTGTGTTTCTGACAACTGTGTTTCCCACCACTGTGTTTCTGACCACTGTGGTTCTGACCAGTGTGTTTCTGACCACTCTGTTTCTGACCACCCTGTTTCTGACCCCTCTGTTTCTGACCAGTGTGTTTCTGACAACTGTGTTTCCCACCACTGTGTTTCTGACCACTGTGGTTCTGACCAGTGTGTTTCTGACCACTCTGTTTCTGACCACCCTGTTTCTGACCCCTCTGTTTCTGACCAGTGTGTTTCTGACAACTGTGTTTCCCACCACTGTGTTTCTGACCACTGTGGTTCTGACCAGTGTGTTTCTGACCACTCTGTTTCTGACCACCCTGTTTCTGACCCCTCTGTTTCTGACCAGTGTGTTTCTGACAACTGTGTTTCCCACCACTGTGTTTCTGACCACTGTGGTTCTGAGCAATGTGCCTCTGACTAGAGTGTGTCTGACCACTGTGTTTCTGACGACTGTGGTTCTGACCACAATGTTTCTGACCACTGTGTTTCCGACCAGTGTGTTTATGACCACTGTGTTTCTGATCACTGTGTTTCTGACCACTGTGTTTCTGACCACTCTGTTTCTGACCACCCTGTTTCTGACCCCTCTGTTTCTGACCAGTGTGTTTCTGACCACTCTGTTTCTGAACTGGTTGTGGAGTGGTGCAAACTGGTTGCAGAGTGGTGGGAACAGGTTGCCGAGTGGTGCGAACTGGTTGTGGAGTGGTGCGAACTGGTTGCGGAGTGGTGCAAACTTGTTGCGGAGTGGTGCAAATTGGTTGCAGAGTGGTGCGAACTGGTTGTGGAGTGGTGCGGACTGGTTGCGCAGGGGTGTGTACTGGTTGCGGAGTTGTGCGATCTGGTTGCGGAGTGATGCGAACTGGTTGCAAAGTGGTGCGAACTGGCTGGGGAGTGGTGCAAACTGGTTGCAGAGTGATGGGAACTGGCTGCGGAGCGGTGCGAACTGGTCGCAAAGTGGTGTAATCTTGCTAGGGAGTGGCGCAAACTGGCTGCGGAGTGGTGCGAACGGGTTGCAGAGTGGTGCGAACTGGTTGCTGAGTGGTGCGAACTGGTTGCGGAGTGGTGCAAACTGGTTGCAGAGTGGTGCAAACTGGTTGCAGAGTGGTGCAAACTGGTTGCAGAGTGGTGCAAACTGGTTGCAGAGTGGTGCAAACTGGTTGCAGAGTGGTGCAAACTGGTTGCAGAGTGGTGCAAACTGGTTGCAGAGTGGTGCAAACTGGTTGCAGAGTGGTGCAAACTGGTTGCAGAGTGGTGCAAACTGGTTGCAGAGTGGTGCAAACTGGTTGCAGAGTGGTGCAAACTGGTTGCAGAGTGGTGCAAACTGGTTGCAGAGTGGTGCAAACTGGTTGCAGAGTGGTGCAAACTGGTTGCAGAGTGGTGCAAACTGGTTGCAGAGTGGTGCAAACTGGTTGCAGAGTGGTGCAAACTGGTTGCAGAGTGGTGCAAACTGGTTGCAGAGTGGTGCAAACTGGTTGCAGAGTGGTGCAAACTGGTTGCAGAGTGGTGCAAACTGGTTGCAGAGTGGTGCAAACTGGTTGCAGAGTGGTGCAAACTGGTTGCAGAGTGGTGCAAACTGGTTGCAGAGTGGTGCAAACTGGTTGCAGAGTGGTGCAAACTGGTTGCAGAGTGGTGCAAACTGGTTGCAGAGTGGTGCAAACTGGTTGCAGAGTGGTGCAAACTGGTTGCAGAGTGGTGCAAACTGGTTGCAGAGTGGTGCAAACTGGTTGCAGAGTGGTGCAAACTGGTTGCAGAGTGGTGCAAACTGGTTGCAGAGTGGTGCAAACTGGTTGCAGAGTGGTGCAAACTGGTTGCAGAGTGGTGCAAACTGGTTGCAGAGTGGTGCAAACTGGTTGCAGAGTGGTGCAAACTGGTTGCAGAGTGGTGCAAACTGGTTGCAGAGTGGTGCAAACTGGTTGCAGAGTGGTGCAAACTGGTTGCAGAGTGGTGCAAACTGGTTGCAGAGTGGTGCAAACTGGTTGCAGAGTGGTGCAAACTGGTTGCAGAGTGGTGCAAACTGGTTGCAGAGTGGTGCAAACTGGTTGCAGAGTGGTGCAAACTGGTTGCAGAGTGGTGCAAACTGGTTGCAGAGTGGTGCAAACTGGTTGCAGAGTGGTGCAAACTGGTTGCAGAGTGGTGCAAACTGGTTGCAGAGTGGTGCAAACTGGTTGCAGAGTGGTGCAAACTGGTTGCAGAGTGGTGCAAACTGGTTGCAGAGTGGTGCAAACTGGTTGCAGAGTGGTGCAAACTGGTTGCAGAGTGGTGCAAACTGGTTGCAGAGTGGTGCAAACTGGTTGCAGAGTGGTGCAAACTGGTTGCAGAGTGGTGCAAACTGGTTGCAGAGTGGTGCAAACTGGTTGCAGAGTGGTGCAAACTGGTTGCAGAGTGGTGCAAACTGGTTGCAGAGTGGTGCAAACTGGTTGCAGAGTGGTGCAAACTGGTTGCAGAGTGGTGCAAACTGGTTGCAGAGTGGTGCAAACTGGTTGCAGAGTGGTGCAAACTGGTTGCAGAGTGGTGCAAACTGGTTGCAGAGTGGTGCAAACTGGTTGCAGAGTGGTGCAAACTGGTTGCAGAGTGGTGCAAACTGGTTGCAGAGTGGTGCAAACTGGTTGCAGAGTGGTGCAAACTGGTTGCAGAGTGGTGCAAACTGGTTGCAGAGTGGTGCAAACTGGTTGCAGAGTGGTGCAAACTGGTTGCAGAGTGGTGCAAACTGGTTGCAGAGTGGTGCAAACTGGTTGCAGAGTGGTGCAAACTGGTTGCAGAGTGGTGCAAACTGGTTGCAGAGTGGTGCAAACTGGTTGCAGAGTGGTGCAAACTGGTTGCAGAGTGGTGCAAACTGGTTGCAGAGTGGTGCAAACTGGTTGCAGAGTGGTGCAAACTGGTTGCAGAGTGGTGCAAACTGGTTGCAGAGTGGTGCAAACTGGTTGCAGAGTGGTGCAAACTGGTTGCAGAGTGGTGCAAACTGGTTGCAGAGTGGTGCAAACTGGTTGCAGAGTGGTGCAAACTGGTTGCAGAGTGGTGCAAACTGGTTGCAGAGTGGTGCAAACTGGTTGCAGAGTGGTGCAAACTGGTTGCAGAGTGGTGCAAACTGGTTGCAGAGTGGTGCAAACTGGTTGCAGAGTGGTGCAAACTGGTTGCAGAGTGGTGCAAACTGGTTGCAGAGTGGTGCAAACTGGTTGCAGAGTGGTGCAAACTGGTTGCAGAGTGGTGCAAACTGGTTGCAGAGTGGTGCAAACTGGTTGCAGAGTGGTGCAAACTGGTTGCAGAGTGGTGCAAACTGGTTGCAGAGTGGTGCAAACTGGTTGCAGAGTGGTGCAAACTGGTTGCAGAGTGGTGCAAACTGGTTGCAGAGTGGTGCAAACTGGTTGCAGAGTGGTGCAAACTGGTTGCAGAGTGGTGCAAACTGGTTGCAGAGTGGTGCAAACTGGTTGCAGAGTGGTGCAAACTGGTTGCAGAGTGGTGCAAACTGGTTGCAGAGTGGTGCAAACTGGTTGCAGAGTGGTGCAAACTGGTTGCAGAGTGGTGCAAACTGGTTGCAGAGTGGTGCAAACTGGTTGCAGAGTGGTGCAAACTGGTTGCAGAGTGGTGCAAACTGGTTGCAGAGTGGTGCAAACTGGTTGCAGAGTGGTGCAAACTGGTTGCAGAGTGGTGCAAACTGGTTGCAGAGTGGTGCAAACTGGTTGCAGAGTGGTGCAAACTGGTTGCAGAGTGGTGCAAACTGGTTGCAGAGTGGTGCAAACTGGTTGCAGAGTGGTGCAAACTGGTTGCAGAGTGGTGCAAACTGGTTGCAGAGTGGTGCAAACTGGTTGCAGAGTGGTGCAAACTGGTTGCAGAGTGGTGCAAACTGGTTGCAGAGTGGTGCAAACTGGTTGCAGAGTGGTGCAAACTGGTTGCAGAGTGGTGCAAACTGGTTGCAGAGTGGTGCAAACTGGTTGCAGAGTGGTGCAAACTGGTTGCAGAGTGGTGCAAACTGGTTGCAGAGTGGTGCAAACTGGTTGCAGAGTGGTGCAAACTGGTTGCAGAGTGGTGCAAACTGGTTGCAGAGTGGTGCAAACTGGTTGCAGAGTGGTGCAAACTGGTTGCAGAGTGGTGCAAACTGGTTGCAGAGTGGTGCAAACTGGTTGCAGAGTGGTGCAAACTGGTTGCAGAGTGGTGCAAACTGGTTGCAGAGTGGTGCAAACTGGTTGCAGAGTGGTGCAAACTGGTTGCAGAGTGGTGCAAACTGGTTGCAGAGTGGTGCAAACTGGTTGCAGAGTGGTGCAAACTGGTTGCAGAGTGGTGCAAACTGGTTGCAGAGTGGTGCAAACTGGTTGCAGAGTGGTGCAAACTGGTTGCAGAGTGGTGCAAACTGGTTGCAGAGTGGTGCAAACTGGTTGCAGAGTGGTGCAAACTGGTTGCAGAGTGGTGCAAACTGGTTGCAGAGTGGTGCAAACTGGTTGCAGAGTGGTGCAAACTGGTTGCAGAGTGGTGCAAACTGGTTGCAGAGTGGTGCAAACTGGTTGCAGAGTGGTGCAAACTGGTTGCAGAGTGGTGCAAACTGGTTGCAGAGTGGTGCAAACTGGTTGCAGAGTGGTGCAAACTGGTTGCAGAGTGGTGCAAACTGGTTGCAGAGTGGTGCAAACTGGTTGCAGAGTGGTGCAAACTGGTTGCAGAGTGGTGCAAACTGGTTGCAGAGTGGTGCAAACTGGTTGCAGAGTGGTGCAAACTGGTTGCAGAGTGGTGCAAACTGGTTGCAGAGTGGTGCAAACTGGTTGCAGAGTGGTGCAAACTGGTTGCAGAGTGGTGCAAACTGGTTGCAGAGTGGTGCAAACTGGTTGCAGAGTGGTGCAAACTGGTTGCAGAGTGGTGCAAACTGGTTGCAGAGTGGTGCAAACTGGTTGCAGAGTGGTGCAAACTGGTTGCAGAGTGGTGCAAACTGGTTGCAGAGTGGTGCAAACTGGTTGCAGAGTGGTGCAAACTGGTTGCAGAGTGGTGCAAACTGGTTGCAGAGTGGTGCAAACTGGTTGCAGAGTGGTGCAAACTGGTTGCAGAGTGGTGCAAACTGGTTGCAGAGTGGTGCAAACTGGTTGCAGAGTGGTGCAAACTGGTTGCAGAGTGGTGCAAACTGGTTGCAGAGTGGTGCAAACTGGTTGCAGAGTGGTGCAAACTGGTTGCAGAGTGGTGCAAACTGGTTGCAGAGTGGTGCAAACTGGTTGCAGAGTGGTGCAAACTGGTTGCAGAGTGGTGCAAACTGGTTGCAGAGTGGTGCAAACTGGTTGCAGAGTGGTGCAAACTGGTTGCAGAGTGGTGCAAACTGGTTGCAGAGTGGGGCGAACAGGTTGCGTAATGGTGCGAACTGGTTGCAGAGTGGTGGGAACAGGTTGCCGAGTGGTGCGAACTGGTTGCGGAGAGGTGCGAACCGGTCGCAAAGTGGTGCAAACTGGCAACGGAGCGGCGCAAACTGGCTGCAGAGTGGTTGGAACAGGCTGCGGAGTGGTGCAACCTTGTTGCTGAGTGGTATAAACTGGCTGCGGAGTGGTGCAAACTGGTTGCGGAGTGGTGCAAACTGGTTGCATAGTGGTGCGAACTGGTTGTGGAGTGCTGCAAACTGGTTAAGGAGTGGTTCGAACTGGTTGCGGAATGGTGCGGATGGGTTTCTGAGTGGTGGGAACTGGTCGCCACAATTTACCACTACTTCTTGAAGGTGCTTGTACATGCTACTTAAAAGCTAGTAGTCCTAAACCATGGTTTCCTCCTCTGGCCATTTGTGACTCGTATTATGAGTTGGCAACGTTGAAGACACATGGTGAAATCATTTTGTCATGGTCACTAGCATATGCCGACTTTGGTTGGTCATTGTGCATGGTAGCCACACCGTGCCACTACTTATTAAAGGTTTTTGTACTTGGTAGGTGATACCTAGTTTTCTTAAATCATTGTGTCCCCCTCTGACCATTTGTGCCTTGTTTTATGAGGTGTCAACGGTGACCACCCATACAGAATTTTGTCGTCATGGTCAGTGACATATGTCTACTTTGGTTTGTCATTGTGCATGGTAGCTACACCGTGCCATAACTTACTGAATATCATTGAACTTGCTAGTTGACAACTAACCTTCCCAGCCGATTGTTCACCCCTCTCACCATTCGTGACTTTAATTATGAGTTGTCAACGTTGACCACACATAGTGAAATTCATTGGTCATGGTCAGTGACACGTGCCTACTTTGGTTGGTCATTATGCATGGTAGCCACACTGTACCACTGATTATCGAAGCTCTTTGTACTTGCTAGGTAGTAACTCTTTTTCCCGATACATTATTTGCCCCTCTTACCATTTGTGACTCGTACTACGAGTTGTCAACATTGACCACACGTAGTGAAATTATTTGGTCATGGTCTGTGCCTTATGCCTACTTTGGTTGGTCATTGTGCATGGTAGCCTCACTGTGCCACTATTTATTGAAGGTCTTGTTAGAAACAAGCAAGAAACAGCCTCACTCATCTCACCCTTGGAATTTCGGAGTCTTGATGTGGTTCAAGCCCTATCAGGTGCAATTTGACCAAACTGCTCTTTGTTCATCCTGCCGTTTAACCGACAAGTCAAGTGATCCCACAATAATGTGATCAAACAGAGACCAGCGTCCGGCTAGCAAAAAGAAGCCATTGTTGCCTGGTGATATTCACTCCCTCGCAACGTAACTAGAACAGTTCTGCACATCCTTTTCCCTTTTGGTCCCGCGGCTTTGCCGCCGTGCTCTCGCCCTGCTCCCGCCTCACCTCCACTCACTTCACTGACCATCTCTCACTTCGCTTCATCACTCATGACCTTTTGCTCACTTCTGGCGCATTACTTGCTTTGCTCCCGCGCCCTCTCACTACCCTCTCTCTACCTCGAAGCCCTGGTGTCTTGCCTCTCTCAAGGCTGTGCGACTAAAACCTAGGGAGCGCCCTTGCCTTTCCGCTTCTGTCATTCTGCTGGCTCTCTCCTGCATGCTTCAGTGCTCCTGCCTGCTTCTGCTCTTGCCGTCATTGCTCATTGCAATCTTTTGACATGGTATCAGAGCATCAGGCCACATCACCTGGTGCCCAGTGACCTCGTCAGCGCTCCACCGACGTCACTACCTCGCCTCTTGTATCTGCATTCCTCTGTCGCCTCTACCGTCACTTTGTGCCTCTCCACCTTGGTGATAGCTGACATGAGCAACGTTGCCTGGAGTCTTTCTCGCGCTGAAGCAATGCACTGTCCTCGTAAGGAAGACTTGCGCCCATTCCGCGCCTGTGGCCAACAATTGGTAACTTCTCGTCAACAACAGCGGCAAGCAGCTCCGTAGCCACCGTCTGTCGTCAACTTCCTGGGAGCATCCTGCCGCTCGTCAACTTCTGCCTTTCATCTCCTTAGCCTCGCAAGCACCTCCGCCCTTCTCCTCTCCCCTTCATCAGTCTCATATGCTCCATCCTCCTTATCCACATCAGTTTCCTCCCACCCTTTGCCCCGCGCCGCCTTATCGCACCGCCTCCTCACGTCAATCGCAGTAGCAGCGTTCCATTTGCCGTCAGGACATCGGACATCGCCAGTCTTCCTGCCCCCACTGCGAGCCAACTCGGGAACAAGCCGTCACTCTCTTGACACAGCGGATCACTGTCCTTGCTTGCCGCACAACCTTTCTCGCTGCCATCAACCTTCTCTAGCCATCAAGATATCGGACACTACCAGTCTTTCTGCCCGTTGGTCTCGGGCCGACAGGAGAACAAGCCGTCACTCTCCTGATAGCAGAGCAGCTAGTCGCCTTGCTCGTCATCATCCCTCTTCAGTGATGCCTTCCGTACTCTCAGCTTCCTCCTTGTGACGCATCATCAGCATCTTCACTCCAGCCTTCGCCCTTTGTCTGCCTCTTCAGCTTCATCAGCCGCTCACTTCCTCTCATCTCCTGCCACCTCCTCCAAAGCTCTAAATCATGAGCATCGTTCTGTGCCGCGTCTACAATCAGTCCATTCATCAGCTTGAGCAGCACATGCGGTTCCGCCCCTGCGCCCACTCAGCCATCCGTCATTTCCATCATCCATTCATCCGCTCCAGCCTCCGCTCGGCACAAGGATCCGCCCGGTGGCATCGCTTGTTCCGCGACAACCTACGGCCACTCCAAAATTTCTGCAGCGTACGTGGTTTTGCCCCTGCGCCCACTTCGGTTCCATCAGCTTCCGCTTCCTCCTCATTAGCATCTGTGGCTAGCACAAGGACTTGCACAAGCTAGCTGCCCTTCTTGCAGCAGCCTGCACCCACGCCAACAGTAGATTTCTTGCTAGTGTTGGCTTCTGCCGTCCCATTGCTGCACTATATCCCTCTACTTTTGCAGTACACAAGGTTTTGCCCATTCAGTTGTCCAGCATTCCTCCGTCGTCATCTGCCTTCATCGTCTGCTTGGCACACGGGTCCACTCAGTGGCATCGTCCGCTTTGCGATGACCCGCGCCCACGCCAAAAACATCAACAGCGTACGAGGATTTGCCCCTGCACCCACTTGGGTATCCAGCATCCCTCCTTAGCCATCCACCTTCCTCATTGCTCGACACAAGGCATGTGGCTTCACTTCTGCACATAAGTTGGCTTTCCGTTGTTGAGCCCTCATGACGTCAGCACCTCGTTAGCACCCCGCAAACGTTGCCGACGCTTCCTCCTCGACCTCATCTTCACATATGGAACATCCGCTTGTCATTGCATTCACACCTGCAACAACTCTCCCATCCTCGTCCACCTCCTCCTCTCTGCTCCAAAGCTTTCATTGTCACGTCATCACACTCATCTCCTCCTCTACCTACATTGCCTCAATGCACTGAACTCTTCATCTGCCCCGGTTTCTCGTAACCACAACAATGTTTGTGCCGCCAGAGACCCCAACTCACGCTGCCTGCTGGCCAACCGTGGTGCTTGCTAAATGACAACCACTCCTCTACTTCAAGGATGACGACACCTCCAACTTCAGCATCTGGCATGACAATCTGGGTTCAATGACTGTCAACATCATTGTGCGAGGGTTCTCCTACCTCTCCCTCATGAGTGATGAACGAGAAGACCCACGACAAGACTCTCCCTTTGTTCATCGCCCCGGCCGAGTATACTGGGACGATTACTTCTATGCTACACACCAAGTCCGAGCCCTTCTCTACATCATCACTGACAAGGCATTCCATTGCATCATTCTGTCACACATATACTCCCTCCAGAGGATTTTCAGCAACATCGGTTCGCAATGCGCCCAAGGGAGGCCGAGTCCACTCAACTATCCATCTATTAAAGTTACTCGACCAGTCAGACTGCTACCTTCATAGCTCTCAGCCTCTGCTCCCAGGCCTTGTCGACTCCTAAGGCCCCCTCCTCCAAGAAGAAGACAAGAAGTTCCTCCAGTGGTCTCCTCACATGATGAGGACCCAACGAATGAACAGGTTCCTATTGAGTCTGGTCCAGGGGGAGTGTTGGAAATGAGTGAGAACCAGTTCACTCCTCTCACCCCTCAGAAATTCCAAGTCTCGAGGTGGTTCAAGACATATCATAACCAACTTGACCAAACGGCTCTTCGGTAATCCTACCGTTTACTCGACATCTCAAGTGATCCCCTAACAAAGTGATCCAACTGACACCCGCGTCCGGCTAGCGGAAAGAAGCTATTTTCTCCTAGTATTCTGTCGTGTTCTGTTGTAAATAGCAAGGATGTTCATTCCATCGCAACTCAACCAAAACAGTTCTGTGCATCCTGTTCCCTTTTGGTTCCGCAGCTTCTTTTGCTAGAGACATGCCAGAATTGTGCCAGAGATATGCCGGATTTGTGGCAGAGTCGTGCCAGAGTTGTGCCCGAGTTGTGCCAGAATCGTGCTACCGTTGTGCCAGACCTGAGCTAGAGTTGTGCCTGAGTTGTGCCACAGTTGTGCAAGAGTTGTGCCAGAGTTGTGCCAGAGTTGTGCCAGAGTTGTGCCAGAGTTGTGCCGGAGTTGTGCCAGAGTTGTGCCATAGTTGTGCCAGAGTTGTGGTAGAGTTGTGCTTGAACTGTGCCAGAGTTGTGCCAGAGTTGTACCAGATTTGTGCCAGATTTCTACCAGTTATGCCAGGGTTGTGCCAGAGTTGTGCCAGAGTTGTGCAAAAGTTGTGCGAGGGCTGTGGAATAGTTGTGCCAGAGTTGTACCGGAGTGGTAAGAGTTGTGCCTTGATTGGGCCAGTGTTGTGCCGGAGTCATGCCCGAGTTGTGCCAGAGTTGTGCCAGAGTTGTGCCAGAGTTGTGCCAGAGTTGTGCCA
>SZWC01024974.1:22271-36122 GCA_023375785.1 Penium margaritaceum | reverse complement strand
TATCTATATCTATATCTATATCTATATCTATATCTATATCTATATCTATATCTATATCTATATCTATATCTATATCTATATATATATCTATATCTATATCTATATCTTAATCTATATCTATATCTATGTCTATATCTATATGTATATCTATATGTATATCTATATTTTTATGTATATCTTAATCCATATCTATATCTATATTCATATCTTCACCTATTTCCATATATAAATATCTATATCTTTAAGGATATATTTGTCCATATATATACATCTATATCTATACCTATATTGTTTTCCATATCAACGTCTATAGGTGAATCTAAATCAATATCTATATGTAAATGAATATATGTGTGCGCTTTCTTACATTTCTATGTTTGTGTTAATTCATTTCTACAACTCCACGTATGTATATAACTTTATCATATGTACATGTGTTTCTATTTCCATATCATTATCCAAATTAAAATGTTCATCCTTATTTGCATGGAAAATTAAATTTAAACTATTTTTTAATATTATTCCAAGACATTCGTGTATTCTTATTTGTTGTGTATTGATTTCCATACCCTATCTTACGATTTGTCTTATCTATTTGTTTGTATATTCTATGATAGGTCTTATATAGTTTTATTTATTTCTGGAATAAAATCCGTTCGATTTTTTCCCTTTGTTCCGCTTTTGAAAGCTTTTTTCCTCTCAAGTTTTTGCCATTTTTTCTGTCTAATCGGGCATTTGGTTATCTAACTTTTTGTAAGGAAGTGGTTTGGTATTGGGCTGCCACGTTCTCGCATGAAAGTGGGCGGTTGGCAACGCTCGTCATGACATCATCGTCTCTCGCTCCTCGTTTGTTCAGCCATGAAGTCGGTCGGATTTGCTTTCTGCGCAAACATCGCTTCCCGCCTGAAATCCCAATGTGCGACGGAACGAGATAAGGGCCCCGATCTTGTAAAATCGGATGTGTCCATGCTCGCGATGGGGTTAGCACATCGCAGTGGACACGTGTTAGAAGATGCGATTCGCGGGCCCCGCGACCGGACAATATAAGGGGTGGTTTGGATGTCACCACATTTCCCCCGCGACTCGGTTTTTGGTGGCCACACAATGACATGGCACTGTTCACAAAGAGTGGTTGTGTGGTCTAGTGAGCCTGCAATCATTTCTCATCATAAGAGTTGCTCCGTTGATTCTCCATGGATTCGGATTCATTTTTACTCGTTAGTGCGTCGAGCGGTCCATTTCATTACGCGAACTTGTTCTGAAGTCATAGTTCGGTCGTCGGGTGAGCATTAGCGAAGTCGATGTGGCCACAAGCGAAGCCCATGAGAAACCTCGCTCCAAAATATCTTCTGTGTGGTCGTCTGGCTAACCAAACATCCATTTGGGTTCCTTGACCGTTTTTGTGACCACTCAGAGGCGGTGTGGTGCTATCCAAACGACCCCTGATTCGATGACGCGCCCCAGATGAGAAAGACCGAAATTGAACGGCTGCACTAGAAGACACGGTCTCTGTTTTGGCAATGTACGTGGGTGGCCGTCGGTACATTGGTCGAACCCGACAAAAACCTACAGGCCTGATAGTCACTTGTGCTGTAAAAGTGCAATCACGGGGAGGCAAAAGAATGGAAGCTAATTTCGATCCCTTTCTGTTGTTGCAACTAGCCTCACTTCTTTTGGTTTGTAACAAACGTCAAAACCAGCGCTTTAATTGATCCGAGGAAAAAATTCAAAACAATAAAACTAACGATTATTCTAGTTTTCCTTTCGATGGATAGTGACGTGGGAGTTGCGCTTGTCTCAATGCCAGCTTGGGCGGCAGCACTTGTTTCGATGACATCCTCAGGCCAGCTGGGCCAACCTGTGGAAGCGATCGCGCTATCTTTCGCGCCCTAGTTCTGCACTTCGTCGAAGCGGTGATGTTTCTTTGATCGAAATAGGAAAGATGATGGCATCTTCGTGTAGGCAGCTGGAAATATAATCGTTTCCGCTCAAAATGGATTCGATAGAGGCATCAAACAGCCATCATTGACAACAAGCAAGAGTGCATGGAAGACCACCAGCTCGACGAAAGCTCCACCCTTCATTTGTCAATGGAGGAAAATCTGAACTAATTTTGTCAGCCTCGAGGTTAGTTAATAGGGCATTTTACGGAGGCAGCGAGACTTTTGTAATACCTCACGTAAACATCACTTTGTTCATACATCTCCATACAAACTACAATTCATGTACACCATACATCGTTCATCAATAGTATTTATTTCATCCTTCTATACATTTATAGTAGGGAAAAACGGTATTTTTAAGCAGAAAATTTCCATATGGAAACTTGAAATTTTCATATTAAGATTCATGAGCATGTTAAACATTTATCTATGAATTTTACTATATTTGTGAAATGCAATATTCATTAGAAACTTTATTTCGATCATGAACGTGCTAAAAACCGTGGGAGAGAGGGAAAACTATCAATCTATGCGCATGAATATGAATGGAAATAATTTATGTTATTCTAAGCATTTGAAAAATTACACTTAACCCAAGAATAACATTTAAAATTTATTTTATCAATACAATACATGATTTCGGTGGAAGAAAATATAATTATCTTTATTCAACACACAAAGATTTCTGCCAGAAATTTGAAGATGGAATAAACTAGGTAGTGCACGTAAAGCATTTTAAGACATGATCATGAATTTAAGGAAATTAAAAAATCAGTATTAATTAACCTAGAAATATATTTAATATTTGGCAAAAAAAGTTTTTAATGTCATTTCATAAATATTAAGGATAAAAATTTCATTCATTCCCATTGATTTATATCACTAATAGAATGTGGTTTCGTTGTATTTCACATTTGAATTTGTAAATATTCTATATTATTAGAAAAGGTATATAATAACACGTTTGTGAGTTTTAGGTAAATGCCTGGTTCAAAAAACACTTGAGCCATTAACACATGAAGCACAATTTTCATTGGTCAAGCAATTATGCCTCCCTTAAGAGAAAATCACTTTCTGATGAATTGCCAATGTAACCATCCTTCTCATCATTTCAATTCATGCAGATCCAGACAGTTTTACGTTAACTTGGAGATAAAAAATAAATTCCACTAGGGGACATGGTTAAAAGATGACCCCTCGTTAATGCATGCATGGTCATAAGTGGCCCTTCAACCAGATGAATAAAACACATTTGACCCTACTAAAACTAAGAAACACCCATGAATACCTGTTGTGGAAGAATACGCCTAAGGGGTTGATGAACAAGTAGTAATCTGTAGCTCTTGATTGCATCCATTGTAATTAAGTGTCCTAATCACATGGAGAAGTTGACAATGAAAAGCATTATGAGATCTAAATCATTGAGAAAGCCATCTACCACAAAATTACACCAATCCCCCTCTACCGTCTCCTATAATACCTCATCAAACACCATCCCTAGGTTTAAAATCACATGTGGTGTGGTCATTTCGAACAATGGAATGGGGGAAAACGAAAGCAATTGATTGGCTAATGAATTACATCAATAAATCTTGCATTACTAAGATTAATGAGTTCCAAGTAATCGTTTTTTATTCAAGAAACTATTTCTAAGTCTTAAACAGGTTAAAAACCTGCCCATCATCATACATAGGGTCTTAATATTTCAACATGGTGAAGGCACATGCTTGACCTTACTCTAGAAAGATCGAGAAGGATCCTTTTCAACGCATGGGGAATCTAAGACAACATTAAAAGAACTTGTTACAAATCAATCATTAGAAAATTCCCTAATTTGTGATTTAATCATTATATTGGAATAAATATTAACACGTTTATGCCAAGATCACATAATAGAAGAAGTCCACATGCTTTATTTTAAGAAAGGACATTAGTTTTTTCGTAATTTCACGAGTCCTTGATCTTGTGGTTTAGTTTAAGATTGGATGGGATGTACCATTATAAGGAAGAGGAAAATACGCTTTATTTTCCTAATCCAAGTGCAAATGTTAAGGTACTCCTTCTTTTTACACTTCAAAAGTGTAGATATATGTTGTGTGGTTTACGTCATAAGAATGATCAATATAATATATTTCCGTACATTATAAGAAATGAATACCTTATTATGATTCAAGACCTTGAATAAGGTTGTACAAGCAATCCCCATCTTTTAAGGTTGTATCTTGTCCAATGGTTGTCCATGATGAAATTGCAAGGTATTATTTCAATGATTTTTCCTTATACGTAAGAGAGAGTGGTTGAATTTTTCGGTTAATGTTTTTATAAAAAACGTTTCGTAAGAAAATCAGAAATAAGAATTTTTCACATTTTGATCAAACGTTCTTATCATGCTAGACCGTTTTCGTCCCATGGCCAGGTTGTTTAAATTCATTTTAGAATGAAACAGATTTTATGTTTAACTGGTGAAAGAGATATGGTTTATACATCTCTTCATTTTGACCTTCATCATGCTTATTCATAAAGTTTCTCAAATGTTTCTTCGTAACCTTTCCTTGAGGAATTGTTTTCATTTTTGTGTTTGCATTATCCCAATGTTATCACCATTGGTTTTTGCTTCATTGAATGTGTGTGAAGATATGTTTTATCGTAATTCATTCTCGTTATATGTTATTTTATTTCTTCTTTCTTTAACATGCCATTTGTTTACAGTTGTGATCTTTGTTGATGAATACTTAAAAAACATATGGGTTTCATGAGTACTTTTTGTGATTTCTACCTTGAGCGCGTCGTACATGATCGTATAGGTGAGAAACTAGCAATTCGCCGAATGCAAGTTTGCTTTGAGGCTCGATTGGGCTTGGCTAATAACCAAACGTAACATGGCAATGCCCTTCACTTCCCACATGAAACTTGCGTTACTTTTGTTTTCTATGCACAGTTATTTGCGAACGGCCACAATGGATGGCTTTCGTTAATGCTATGAATGTGGGTGAAAGAACAACCGCTAGTGAGATGTTAACATTGAAAATTCTACTCGCAAAAACTTTTGGCCACGTGGTGGGTTTGAGACGTTGCAACAAAAGCATAGTGCATTTGTATTAAGATAGATAACACCTTTCATAAGGTTAATGAGAGCTAGCCTTTCATGTTCCTTGTAGTAAATATACTACCATACTGATCTTTAATTTTGCCTTCTTTATTTTTGTATTTTAGGGAATCCTTAATTTCGTTCACAGATTTGGACGAATGCATCATTTAGGTGAGAGCTAACCTTTCGTCAAATGAAAAGATATGATCTTTAAATCCGCCCAAGATGCACTGTCAAGACCTCGACTAACGTGATGACTGACGCGATGACTGACGTCGGGTCAGTCATCGTGTCAGTCATCATGTCTGTCCTTGCGTCAGTCGTCGTGACGCGCTGACTGACGCACGTACTAACGCGATGACTGTTACAAGCACTATATTATTAGCACCAAGCACAAATTTCACATGACCCTTAGAACTGTTGAATCCGGATGTTGAACGAAATGTGTTTACATACGTCCAAGAGAGTTAAGTAGGGTGTACCTCAGAAATTCGCTGAAGGCAAAAGTTGTTCAAGTTCAATGAGAAGAAATATGTTTATAAACAAAATTAAAGATTAGTAAGGGTACCCAAGTCAATTTTTATTGTTGCCCTCCTCGCCGACTTTGGAATCAAATGGTCATCCATCAAGAAGCTTGTTGAATATTGGTTCTACGACCTCCTTGTCTGCAACCTTGCCAATGGCAAGTTTATTATCTTTCCGATCTAGCACGTCAAGACCCCCACCCACTGAAGCACAATCCGTGTAGCGGCTGAAACCAGCCTGACCCCTCCGCTCTTTCTAGATCGTGCAACCACCCCTTTCCCCACCCTTGTACGCTTTCTCAACGAGTGCAACACAAACTAAGAAAACATAGCTAGTGCTGTCTTAGCGTATCTGGCAAGAAAATCCTTATGTGCAGGTGCATGAGTTACTCGAGATTGTTAATGGAACAATATCTATGAATGAACTTACATCCTTTTGAGCTTCCATAGCCCTGGCTTTTGAATTTATTAAGATGGTATATCTCTTTGAAAGGAAGATGGAGATTACAAACCATGTCACATAACCACTTGTTTGAGAAAAAAAATTTCACACGGAAGATACAACACACTATGTGTACCCAAAAAAGGCCAACAGATGAACAAAATCCAAAGACTCACTCATTGTACAACTAAGGTTTCTTCCTCTCCTCTTCTAACACCAACAAAGTGAAGACAACTATCGTCCCCTGGTCTGATGAAGTCTTGAACAAATTGAAACCTGAACAAGTACCAAAGGACTCTCCCTCCCGTCTTAGTTCCAACCCCCACTACCACCCCGTAGTGTACATGAGGTTGAGCAACACATAGAAGAACCGCAACTGTTGCGTAATCCTAACCGCTCCCCCCTCTCTATTCACTCCTTGCCTGTTTGGCCCAAACAATAGTCCCCCCAATATCATCAAACCCCTACAAATCGACCCTACACATGGTGAAACAACCAACCTCACAGATGCCCCCACCTTAGCACTTGTAGGACGGCCTTCCCATGTTGCCTTCTGAATAGCCCATCCGGACCCAAGACAACGTCATATTCCAGCTCCTCTCGGTCAACACACAAATGGTCCGAATGGAAACCCCATCTCAGTAGTTGTCCGAAAAAGCGTCCGCCGCACCTCCCATCCTCCCCATCTTCCCAACTCCCTTACAAACACAGTACTAAATGTGAATAGCCTTTGCCCCAAAAGTAAGTGGGACACTATGCTTGATTTTGGCTGTTTCCATAAGCCGGATATCATTGTCCTACAGGATACACGTCTCACAACCCTTATCCTTAAAGGGTCCCTCGCAAACAAGCTAAAAGCAAGGATTCATCTGTCACAATCCACTGGTGACTTGACCAACATTGTTCTCTTCCATGAGGATATCCTAGTTAAACAAACACACACTCATGAATCACAAAGGCTTCTACATGCGTCACCAACATGACAAAATTTCACCTTCAACATCATCACTACGTATTTCCTAGCCCAAGCAAAGCACGTTTTTGTTTCATCAAGAATGATTTTGGAGCCTTCTTAGATCACCGTCATGATCCCCATAGCATCCTTGCAGGAGAGTTTAACTTCATGGAGTAGCCCCTTCACCGTACCTCAAAGAGAACTGACCCTCGCGAATCAAGTCTTTTTCAGTTTTTCTCGAGTAAGGACCTTCTTCGAGACACCTTTTGTAAACACAAGCCAAATAAAATCTCTTTTACCTTCATATCTAAGGAGGGAAGAGGATCTAGAATCGACCATTTCTACCATTCACCACAAGTGGAAAGAATCATTTCTCGAGCTCTCACCAAATCCATTTTCTAAGACTCTGCAACCACCAACAATGCCAGCTAATCCTTGTGAACTACCCCCATCATGCCACTTCGCGGCCTGTGATATTGGAAGCTAAATGTCACCCTTCTAAAATAGTCAAAGGCTCATCAATTTGAACCGCACATAACCTCATCCTCTAACTGGGTAAACTCAAGACCAAAGCAAAAGAGTTCTTTGTACCATTCTCCATTATCAAAAACTGACAAAGATCAAACACCCTTAAGTCCCTTCTTTGAAAATCGCAGGTTGCTACATAAAAAGTACATCGTGAACCAGTCTACCACAATCACTAAGTTCTCATAACTCTGCAAGTCCATTTCAAGAGATAAATTCTACATGAATAGGAAATTCTTTCTCTTAAGGCTCATATTCGAGCTAAAACAGACTCAGATAGTTCTTATGATTTCTGTCCTATAGAAAACGCAAAAGACAAAGAATTCAATCCTCTCCCTCCTCCACCAAGGGGTCCTACAGACAGACCAAGAAGAGATACGACGAATTTTCCACACTTTTTTCTCTCTTCTATACCAAGAGAACCCTACAATTCCTACATCCCAACACTTCTTTAGGGTCCCACACAAGATAGACCTCTCGTACTTTGCGAAGACACTCATTCTTCCCTTTATAGGTCAAGAGGTCATCAAACCATCTCTTCCCTCAAACCATCTCAAACCAAGTCTTCTGCCTCGTTGCTCACCTAGTTTGAGATGCACAACTGACGGCCTCCATTACGACGCTCATCTTCAAGAAGGTCGATAGCTATGACACCTCCAAGTACCGAACAATCTCTCTCTTAAACACGGATTACAATTTTTCTGAAAAACGTCTCGCGAACAGGGTAACATCCTTCCTGCTACACATCATACACCAAGAATAAATGGTCTTCATTCACGGATAGAGTATCAAAACCACCATTTGTGAGTTCTTGGACTTTCAACACTCGACCACATAGAACTATCCAGAAGGAGGCCTACTATTTTTGGACTTTCCAAAGCCTATGACTCTCTCAACAGGTCCTTCCTATTTCACGCTCTCTGTCACATGGGGATCCCTCCACTCTTTGTTTCTTGGGAAAATACACTCCACAACCTTTCCTCAGCACGCATATTGGTCAACATCTTTCTAACAAGTGAAATTTCCATAAAATCAGGCGCCCGCCAAGGATATCCTCTTACTCCATACCTCTTCATTTGTGGTATGGAATTGGTTGCCAACACGATTTGACATGAACTCACGGGTGTACGTATGTCTAAATTCTTGGTCAAAACGTTCGGTAGTTATGCAGATGACACAACCATTTTTTTCAATCATACTAAGGAAGCCACCTTGGCCATGTCCCTACTTGAAGAAAGTGCGTTTGTTACTTGACTCCATGTCAACCAGCAGAAGTCTTGTCTTACAACAAAGGCATCACCCCACCCGCCGTCCCCCTTCTTGGACTCAATGAAATTGAATGAGTGCTTCACATTCAGTGCTCCCAGTTATATGACCCCGGGCACACATGGAACCCCCTCATGTAGGGTCGTACAAGGATGTATAAAAAAGTGGAATAACATCTATCAAGCACTTAAAACCAAAGTATCCTAGGTAAACATATACCTTCAACTAAAGTATCTTTACCAATCAGATGTTGTCTCCCCTTCCTCTAACATTAGGAGAATAATCCCTCATATCTTCTCTTCCTTCCTCTCCTCACATCACTCTCACAAGTGAAATGCCTCCACCTCTCTTAAACTCAAACCTCTCTCAATCGCCACTGCCGACCTGAGAGATGGAGGACTAGGTATGGTTCACCCCACCCACATAATTGGTGTGCTTCATGCCGAGTGGATCTACTCCATCGTATTGCCACCCCTCTGTCCTTGGAAGATCATCTCCATCTCTTCCCAATATTTCCCCTACCAAGGACATTTCTTCACTCTCTCACACATCCCAAAGTCTTGGCCCTTACACATATCCGAGCGATGGCAAGCATACACCCATGCCTTCTTTGCGACCAAGCCAAAAATCCTCCCTCCAATTCCGTGCCACGACAAACTCTTAGGAGAATCGCTACCTTTATAGAGATGGATGTGTTGCTCATTGAATGCACCCTATGGCAATCGCGCTTGTGAATCTTTCCTCCTCCACAAACAACTCTGACTCCACAACATATGCAAGATTACACTCCGATACTAAAATCGTAAATGCACCAATGTAGAACTAGCGACGCGTGGCTTCACCCCCTTGGAAGTTAGACACCTAAACAAAATCTTCATAACGTTATCATAGGACTGGTGAAAAAATATAGCATCCCCTCCATTGGCCATTCATCTAACCTCTCTATTAAACTATTTTATATAAAGAGGAACCTTCTCAATACAGCCACACAGATCTAACTCCCCATTGAATCCCACCCTTCCTAGTTTGTGTGACTAGCATTTTCTATTGACGGTGAGACGTGTCGTCTAACCCCCCATAGGCGGTTCCTACGGGTTCATTTCCCCATCCATGTGGCTACACCCGCCTTTGTTTGAGACAACACATATGTTACCCATGCAAGACACACTCTTTCCTGCACATAGGATCCCTAGCCTATATGATTAAACTCCCTCAACAAAGCAACTATTGGCCTACTTCTCTTCCCCACGGAGAATCATAGCCCCTATCCCGAAGTGGTCCAAACAAACACCAATCGAGCTCAATTGGAAAGCCATCCTTCTAGTCTTCTACCACCAAATTCTCCCTCCAAAGGCATGAGATTTCCTCCTCCACATCCTCCTACGCCTTATCCAGGTGCGACCGACGTTACCACTTCCTCTCAAATTCAGGCAATGGCCCCCGATGCAACCAAGAAGAAACAATTGAACATTGCCTTTTCTATTGTCCTCGCATAACTCGAGGCACCGAACTGCTCTCCTAGATAAATCGCTTTTTCTTCTCAGGTCGCAACTTACAAGAATTAGATCCCCTTTTTTACGCCCCATGCAACAAACAAACCCGCCTTCTTTGGGCCCTTAGACTCGGGTCCTATATGCATCAAGTTTGGCTTCACCGATGCAAATCCATCTCGCACCCCGACATTCCCTTCCAGTACTACCTCCAATCCCTTCTCCAGACAATCCCCTTGCAAGCGTTGGTCTTCCTCGATTCTCAACCGCCGGAACGCTCCCTAGTTATATTGAGGGCTCTATCCAAACCAGGTCTTCTCAAATGGGATCCTGGAGTAAGAACCTTCTCATTATTTAAAAACCTCTCAAAACACCTCTAACCATCCACAAACTTATGAGCTAGGCTTGGTTTTTGACGACTCAAACCCGCTCCTCCTTTTGTCGCTGAGAGTGTTACAATACTCTCACTAAGGGTGGTTTTAGTGGGCGCGACTCCCACATAACCCCTCGAGGTACCTTCCCTCGCGTGGTTTCCCCCACGTGGAACAGCAGGTTGCTTGTAAAGTTCTTACTGAAAGGTACAAGTGTAAGTTTCCACCTCTAGGGTGCAAGCCAAAATAAAAATAAAATTTTGTGTACTAGTATTATCGTTGAATGTTTCATACTGATTGTAAGGGTTACTTTGGATTTCCCCACACATCCGGGACCACATGGCTGTGCGATCTAAACAACCGGAATCGACGGTCTCTGGGACTTGGCGTTTAGAAACGCGGTTGGACTAGCCCAGCCCTGCCGTCGATCCTTGCTTTGAGCACACAGTTAATGTGGTCGGAGGCTCATGTGGTGAAATCCAAACTTACTCTAAGAAACGTTCAGATTCCATCGACATTTGAATGCCTCCCAACAGAGTATTTGCGGAAGTGAGTGAGATCGTTGAATTACAAGGGGCGTGTTTTCCAGGAAATTCTGAGACTGTTATCATCCTATGAAAGCGATCGCACCCTTCCCCATGTGTGGCATCTCAAATGAAAACTCGTGGTAACGGCCGCTGTCCGGCGCCACGCGCCGTAGAAGGGCTGACGAGGAATGAGGGACGGTTGATGGGAACCAGAATGAGGGATTTCCGGATCTCGGGAGGATGAGCCTGTGGAGACGTCCGCCGTACTCAATCCCGGAGGTCGTGGCTGGCAACAGTTGATTTCCGAAGCAACAGAGTTTTGGCTCCTCGTTGGGAAGAGGAGATTGCGGGCGTGGCTGTAAACTCTGGAATCCATCGTTGAGCGCTATCGGACAGTGTTTGTTGGAGAATTTCGTAGTCCAAATACCTTACCCTGCATACTGATAACTTTCATCGCTGGACAGGTGAGCGACGCAGGCGATCAGGTCCGGATCGATATTTTCCAACTTCGGACGAGCATCGAGCTTCCAACGATGGACGTTCACATGTCATTGGTGGAAACGAGGATTGTTGGGAAGATTATGTTCAGCCATTGGTGTGCCATGTGGGGCCCGACAGGATCGCTGGACAAAGGAAGAATGAAGTTCTTTCGGACGAATCGACGTGGATGGCCGAGCCACTTTACGTGCACGAACTGTAAGGCTTAAACACCGCGGACAGGACTGCCTGCCCATCGCTGGAATCCATAGTTGAGGCGGCCCAACGATGCATTCCAGCGTTTACCAGCCGCGCCTTGCATTTCCGAAGTGGCGACAGTCCTCTCCGTGACGTTCTCCAGAGCATGAGCACCGTGCGGACGTNACTTTGATTTTAGGACGCCCCGCAGCCAGAGTGTTGGTGACAAGGTACCCCGTCGGGTATATGGTCATTGTCCAAAAATTTCCATTTTGCGACTTCACTGTAATATCTCAATATAAACATGTTATTTTTATCAAACATTTGTATGAAGTAAATGAGACCTTCCAAAAAGGCGGGGGGGGGTGGGCGGATACATTACACAACGTCATTTGGGGAGGGGGGGTTTGAAAAACAAACACGCGAGCAATTCAGAGACGACACCTGACGATAAGAGGCCTTTCCATCTGTTTCTTAGGACGTGTTCCGAGAAATATGAAAAACGCTAAAAATACCTTAGACGACTCAATACGGAAACGGGCTATATTGTGACGTTACAATATACCCCTCATGTCGGGGTATATTGTAACCGAACAATCTACCACGCGGGCCATCGCAGGGTTCACTGTGACCAAAAAAGTAAAGACAAGGCTTTTGGGGATCAAAAAATAAAAGGCGGGGCGACCTGCACCCATCTTTCCGGTGACGGGGGGTTTGGCGAGTTCTGTTTCTGAACCCGGGGTATCTGGATATTTTCTTCTCTACAGTATGGCAGGCAATTTCGTTGCATTGAAACCCTTCCGAGCGCCATCACCGCCTCCGTCTGATTGGGGGTTTGGTTGCCACCATGACGTCGCGGACTGGATGGCGGCTTGTCCATCTACATCGTATTAGGGTGCGTTTGGCCTCGGTCGACTCCAGGACACGGATTCACGGATACTCGAAAGTGCAACACGGATTCATACTTGGCAAGCAGCGACTGGAGGCATCGACGGGGATCCCGGTCAAATGCTCCAATCATGTTTAGTTCCACGTCAACAGCCTAATCTAGGCGGCTCGGTTCTCCGCCTCTGGAGTAGGAATCCGTCTGGCCGTCTTGGCTTTCGGCCGAGGCCAAATGCACCATTACATGCAACACTACTCGGACGCACAACACGGTTTAAACAAACGCCCAACAAACGAACAACCATCGATCGCTGACTGGTGGGCGTTTATTTGCGATCGTTGGGTTGCACTCGCAACCCATTTTTGTACCCAACGAACGACCTCGCCCTCCTGCCACATTTGCACGTTGACCCCAAGTTCGCTCGCCGATGGAGAATGGAGGCCGTCGACGCCACTTGCCCCGAAATTTGGCATCCATTTTTTATTCCAAGCGCGCATACTAGCGCGCTTTCCCGAAAACAAGACGAAAGTTTTGCACAATGGGAGACCCAACGATTCAACGATTTCGGGGAGGAAGGTGACTAGCACCTTCCGATTTTGTTGAAATCTGTCGTTGACGACGCATTCCAACGATCTCAGCCGCATTCCAACACATTCTCACTTCACAGGCGTGTACATCGACTGGCCAGAAACTACTAATTTTCCATAACATACTATCAAATCTTAGCAATCAAAAGAACCTATTTTATATTCCCTAGAAAGAACCATCTACCAGAACCTCACGTTCATGTCTACTCTCTAGTCTATCCTAGAGGTTGGGCAGTTTACAGAAAATTACAAATTACAATGCATAGGACAATGCATGGGAAGTTCCACAAGCAAGAGTGTAAGCAAATCTACCAAACCTCTGAAGAAGGTAGTGAAAGGATGAAGGCAAGGTAGAGAGAGAGGAATGGTGGATGGGAGGGAGGGTGGAAGGGAGGGAGGGTGGAAGGGAGGGTGAGGATGGGATTAAGGAAAAGAGGGAGTAAACAAGATCAAGGGAGAAAGGGAGGGGGATTCGATCTAAAATGAGAGAAATGGAGGACACGATTTGAATTAATTGGGGTATTGATGCCCAATCCATGCATTTTCACATGGGCGTACATGCTTCTAACACA